>VWPW01002673.1:0-109244 GCA_013389825.1 Crypturellus undulatus | reverse complement strand
GCAGCGGGAGCAGCGCCGGGCGCCGCGCGGAGCCGCGCGCGCCCCAAGACGCGGGACCTCCTCTCTGCGCCGCGCCGTGGAAATGGGCTGTTACTCAGGCGCTCGTCTGGGCTGGAGACCTTAACTTCTAACCCCGGCTGGGAACTTTTTCTTTATTATTTTTAAAATTTTCCTTTTTTTTTTTTTTTTTTTAATTTTCTGCCTAACTGCTTTCGGTCTTTAGCTAGCAGGCCAACAGCTTCCCCACTTCTTCCCCCTCCCCCCTTTTTTTTCCTTTTTATTTTTCGGAAAGAAAGTTTTCAAGTCGTTCAAAATTAGCGCTTTTCAAATTTCTTTTTTTCTCCCCTATTTTTTTTTCGTTGTTGGTTGGTTTTGATTGTCTCTGTGTGCGTGGGCGCTCCTTGCCGGCTTTTCCGTACCGATCCCGTTGACTTGAGGCGACGCAAAAAAAAAAAAAAAAAAAAAAAAAAAAAAAAAAAAAAAATAAAAAAAAAAAAAAAAAAAAAAAAAAAAGACAAGCCATGCTTCCGAAAGCAGCCTTCCACCTGCTGTGGTTAAAATATTGTTAAGCAGCCGGTTCCTGTGGCCGAATTAGAGGAAGACTGCCACAGATACTGAAAAAAAAAAAAAAAAAAAGAAATTGGCAATGAGTTGCGAAGTTGTTGCAGACTTGGTTTGCCTGCTGAGGAGAACGTGAGTGGGAGAGAGAGAGCGCTGTTGCACACACCAAACCACAGGGAGAACCCGCAATTTAACCAACATCCCCAAACCCAAGTTCTCAGACGCGGACCTCAGAGCTGCTGCTGATCGGCGGCGACCTTTCTGCAGGCGGGCGAAAGGCGCGATACCACAGAGGAGCGCGGAGACAGATTATTTTAAAGCTTGAATGCCATGCACTGAGCTTTGGGGTGCGTGTGTACGCGAGGACTGCCGCAAACAAAACAAAACAAAAAAAAAGGGTCGTGACATGAGTGCTCTTAGCGCAACGCACACCAAACTACTGAAGCTGACTTTCCAGGCTGCTTTAAAGGAAAAAAAATCTTTCAGAGAACATTAATGGATTCCTGTTGTGTTTAAATTCTCTATAGATTATACTGTAAATATTTTATGAAGCACAGTATATATCTGTGCGCGAGTGTGCACGGACATATATATATATATATATAGCTGTAGCCGGCTGACCTTTGGTCAGAAAATCTAGCGCACGTATCGCCTTCTTGGAAGAGCCCGAATTTCACCGTCTTTTAAGAGTGGGGTTTTTTTTTCTTTTTTTCTTTTTTTTTATCTGTTTTCTGTCTTTTTTTTTGGCCTACGGCGGAAGACGCTGGTGCACTTCGCTTTCTTTGGGGGACTTTGGCGAAACCGGCTGGAAGGAAACTGCTAGGAAGCCGCCTCTGCGGGAAGCCCGGGCTTTTCGCATGCGCCCCTGAGCGCGCCGCGTGCCTGACTTGCTTAAAGCCGTGCCGGGGAGTTCGCAAGGAGCCTCTTCTGTGTGTGTGCGTGTGTGTGTGCGCGCGTTATTATTACTGCCTTCCCCTCTCCCCTCGGGTCACCCACAGCCTAGAGATGCCGCGGTGAAAGGCCGCCCGGAAGACTGCCCCGAGCCCTGGATTAAGCCGGCCCCAGGAAGCCGCGAGCCGCCGTGTCGGCGGGCTCCGCGCGGAGCAGCCCCGCTGCCGAGCGCAGCGCGGGGGCCCGGCCAGGCAGGAGCCCCCGCGTATGCGCCGCCCGCGCGCCCCCGGGCCCCGTTGTGATGCGTATCCCCGTAGATGCGGGCACGAGCCGCCGCTTCACGCCGCCCTCCGCCGCGCTGAGCCCCGCCAAGATGAGCGAGACGCTGCCGCTGCCCGGCGCCGAGCACGGCGGCGCCCTGGCCGCCAAGCTGCGCGCCGCCGACCGCAGCATGGTGGAGGTGCTGGCCGACCACCCCGGCGAGCTGGTGCGCACCGACAGCCCCAACTTCCTCTGCTCCGTGCTGCCCACGCACTGGCGCTGCAACAAGACGCTGCCCATCGCCTTCAAGGTAGGTGCGCGGCGCCTCGCGGCCTCCCCGCTCTCGCCCCGTCCCGCTCTCCCTCCTTCCCTCTCTTCACAGCGTGTCCCAAGCCCGCTCGTGGCCGCAGCCCGCCCGGCGAAAGCCGGCCCCGACGTGCCCGCCTGCGCGCTGCCCTCCTTGCCCGCTGCCTCCTGTCAGATCCATCCCCACTCGCATGTTTTCCTTTATTTTCTTTCCCTATCGATAACTTCCCGACTCCGCTGCTTTATTATTACTATTGCTGTTATTATTACTGTTATTTCCTGCCGCTTCCGAGCGGATATTTACCCGCGTTACCCGCGGCTGAGCCCGCTGCAGTCCCGGGACGGCGGCTGCCCAAGCGGCACCGCCAGCCCCCGACCAGCCCGGAGCCGAGAGCAGCCCCCCCAGTCCTCCCGGTGCCTTTCGAGGGGAGGCAAAACCAAAAACCCAAAACAAACCCAAACCAGAGGGACGAGGTGGTCGGTTTAGCTCCCCCACCGCTTCGGGAGATACCGCCGAGAAGGCGGCTCGAGGGTGAAAAGTTTTATCAAGTCTGCGCAGCCTTCTCGTTCGCGCGCACGTGTCCCCGCGTCTCGCCGGCTGGCCGCAGTGTCACCTGCGCGGCGCCCGCCGGCTCCCCGGCCGCCTGGGTCCCCCCCGGCCGCCCTGATCCCCCCGGGCGCCGCCAGGAGCCCGCGGTGAGGGGCTCCCGCCCGCCCCATCCCAGACGCGGCCGGGGCAGCGGTTGTGCCGCTGTTGCACCTGAACCCCCAAGCGAGAACCACCCCCACCAGACCCCGGGTGATACTTCCTTGCGAAATTGCAGGAATACGGCATTTTTTTTTGCCTTTCTCCCCACTCCTTTCCTTCTCTAGTAGGTGGCGAGGCACCTGCTTCCCGACAAGCACTGTGGGCTGATGCGAAACGAGGCCCGCGGTGTTTTGCCACCTACGAAACGATTGCATTCGTTTCGTGCTAAACGCTGGGTTATTTACCTAGAGCCATTTAAAGTCGCAGTTCTCTGTATAATTCTCCATACAATTTAGAATATGCACAAACAAGGAAATTAGGTTCAAATTCGTGACAATGTCTTATTTTCATCTGACCAAAAAAAAAGCTGATTTTATTAAGTATTTTCTGCCATCAATTGCACCAATAAGGACAGAGTTTGCTTTTCATGTTTCCGTATGAAAATATTAATTTTTACTTAATCCAAAGGATCAGAATATTATTTCAAACCAAAAGCGCAATTTTCACTCATTATTTTCTTTTTCTAAAATAATGATCATGATAAACAGAAAAATGCATAGTAGCTCTGTTAAGGTGCCATCTATATTCATTATCCAAACGCTGTTAGGAAATAATCTGAATCTTGATTTAAAAGTCCATTTTTGTTTGAGTGATGCCCCAGAAGCAGGTAATTTAGATACACAGCAGCATTACAACTCCGATATTCTTACTGCTTCTCTGGAGATGTATTTTTAAGAGGTAAACAGTAAAGCAAAGTGCTAGATATCTCCAGTCAGCAAGTCCCAACTTATCTGTTTAGTCTTTTCTCTAATGTAAATATTTGTATTTCTGTCTCTGTTGTTTGTGACTTTTAACTCTAGTTTCTTTTCTGTACTGTGCATTTTTTTCATACTTGTTTCTAATATTTTCTTCGTGTTTCTTATCACTGCGGTTGCCTGCAGCGTAAATTAAAAGCAATTATTTTAAATAATATGTATCCAATAAGGGACAGCTCACCCTGAATTCACGAGGGTTTTTCATCGCAAGAAAGGCTAGCGTATGTTTCCTTAAGCAAACGTACAAGCATTCGCATCATGGGGGAACAGGGCAATGCCTAGATTTTCCCCTTACCCTTTAAAAAATTGTGCCTGGTTTAAGGTTTTCTGATAGCTTTTAAAGAGCCGGGTAAGTGCATCGGGGTCACAGTGGCTCATCTGCCAGGACACTACGCTTCCCTCCACGACATGCGGACAGGAGAGAACTTCGTAGCTGAAACGTTTTGAGCAAGGGCTGTTTTATGTCCCGATGAGGGGAATTCAAAAAGCAGAAGGCTGAGTATGGAACAGGCCACCACAGAAACACATTATGGCACATATAGGAGAACAAAAAAAAAAAAAAAAAAAAAGTGAGGGCCACCGGAATGGGAAAGAGGAAGTTGAAATATATTCGTAAAGAGGGAATTTTGACACAGTGATTTTAAGTTTGTATGTGGAAGTGAAAATAGGGGTTAGAAATGACAAATGGGAGAGCACTGAAGTGAAAACTGAAGGAGCAACTACGAAGTGCTTGAGATGGAGACCTTTGTGACACTCTCCACAATAGTTATGACTGGGAAATAAGCATCAGAAACAGATTAAGCGAAGGAACTGCTGTTCTTGTTTGAAAAGAACAGCGTGATTAGAAACTAATAGAAGTGAGACTGGGGCTGTGACAAGTCTGAGCCAATTATAACTATATGGGCTAACTAGAAAATGCTAAGAGGAAGGAAAAATATCAAGCCGTAGCTCAGATGAAATGATGCAGGACTACTTCCTCTTAAAATCACAAAAGAGGAAATAAAAACAAGATTTTTTAAAAACATTTTTTGTAGTAGCAATGTAAAGGACGCTGCTACAGTCTTAATTTGGGGGGCATATCTTAGCAAAAACAGGATCTAAAAAAGCATGACGAAGGACCAAGTTCAAGCTCTACTTTTGCCAGAGTAAATCAAGAGCAGCACCAAATCAAGGGCGGCGTTCAGTTACAGCAGGGCAAAATTGTTCCGAGACCTGAATTCAGTCCTACTCAAGAAGTTAAGATAAAATTGAATTCCTGCTATTTCAAGCAAACATTGCAGATACAAGTCAAAAAAATTAAAGCTAGAGGTCTATATAGCTCTTAGCACATCAAGTTAAAAATCCTATGTTCTTAAATCCTGTATTCCTAAATGTTTGGCAGGTAGTGGCACTAAGGACCTACACTGCATACCTTTAGGTGTTTAGGTGAAGGTTTAATTAGTTCAGATTGCAGTTTCCATCCATCAGGTCGGGCGCGAGGTCGTAATTTGATGTTTCCCTTTCTTACTCCTAAAGGGAAAGAGAAATATAGTAGGTCATGATTAAACATAGGGTCAAGGCCTACTTTTCCATGGACTTATTCTAGATATATGCTTGGGCAGCTGCCTTGAGATCAGTGGGATGAAAAAAAAATAGAGAAATAGTGCAGCTGAAGGGAATGCAACCCTCTGTGTCCATGAGACAATCGAATTATTTTTGTTTTCTCATTATTTTCTCATGAAAATAAATTGTACTAACTTTGATGTAGGTCAAAAGCAATGCTACTGGTGAAAATGAGGGCAGAATCAGTTCATTTTACTTGTTTTTTAATTAGCCCTTACAACAGGGTATATTGGAAAGCTTGTTACGTGTATTTTTCATGCCGAGGTGCACATTATACTTGGTATTTCAGATATACATGAATGTAGGAATTTGTCCCTAGCTCTGCAGACTGGTAATGGAAAAGCTTCCTGTTTTCACTAAATAGCTTTTTAGTCTATGCATGTTTTTGTTGTCGCTGCTCTTTCCTATTTTATCCTGTCACTTGTTGCTGTTCTGCATCCCGAAAATAAATGTCATGTAAGGAAGCTGAGGATTCTGCTCTTTGATTTCTTAGGTGGTGGCCTTAGGAGATGTGCCTGACGGGACGCTGGTGACAGTAATGGCTGGGAACGATGAAAACTACTCTGCAGAGCTCAGAAATGCAACAGCTGCCATGAAAAACCAAGTCGCAAGGTTCAACGACCTCAGATTTGTGGGTAGAAGTGGAAGAGGTAGGTGTTTGTTCACAACTACAACCTGTCGTACTTACTGGTAATGCAAAGTTTTAGTAATGCAGAATTTGAATGCAGACTATATTAAGTTTTCTGCAGCGGAGAATACTCAAAAATTTGTCAAATCCAAAGGCAGAGAACCTGCTATGTTTTTTTGTTGTCTGGGGGTTTGTTTTGTTTGTTTGTTTTGTTTTGTTCTCCTAACCTGTTGTCTGTGTTAATTTTTACATGGTAGGATCTCATTTTAAAAGCATTCACAAAGACAGTAAGCCTCACTGTGACTTCAGCTGCTTTCTGCAGCTTTAGAACAGCACATTTAAGTTTATATGATATATTTCCTCTTTTATTTGATTTAAAATACGAATTCTCAGCTTGTATAAAGAACGAATCGTGACCATCTCAGGGCTTGCAGCGTGAAGACACTCTCTGCAAAAAACGATCTCTGTAACAAAATGAGTCAACCTAAAATTACAAACAATCCCCAGAAGGTCTAGGAATTTTCAGACTTCATCACAACCCACTGGTGGTGCAGAGCACTTTTTCTGACCTTTCAGCTAGATATACAACAACACGCATATTGTTTAATGTACTGGTGTAGGTTGTACAGAATAGAGTAGAACAGATCAGCTTAATATCTGACTCTCTGTATCTCTAATAACTGTTAATTATTAGTTAAAGTGAAAAGCCTTTATTAGTGTATGCAAGAAAAAAGAGATAAAACCTAGAGTGTAGCTATGCACAAATGTTGCCAGAAAGCTGCAAATAATAGCTCTTGTGTACAGTGCGGATGTCCTGCGAGTGAACTGCTTACTTACCTTGACCCAAAAACCTGTAAAATCAATGGCAGGACCCATAATAACTTCAGTCCTTGGCTGAATCCCGTCTTCTTAAAACCAAAAAGGCCCTGCTTTTCTATTACAAGATTATTTTCAGCACTTCTTTTACGTGGCTGTCTGTACTTCTGCGAGTGGAGTCACTTTGCACAGGTCAGGATTGTTATATCAAACCTACAGAAGACAAGGTGGTCAACTGGGACTTACAGAAAGCCTTTCCAATAGCCTTTTCATTTTAAGGTCAAGCATGAAAAGCGTCGCATCTTCCGTGTGGCTTCATATGCTCATGTATTTTTCTTTTGTTTAGTTCATATCATCAAATAAAATCGGAACATAACATTACGTTTTTTCCGAGTACAACATTGTTACTTAAGGACAATGCCGTGTTGTACCGCTCACAAATCAAAACGATAGTTATCTACTGCACCTAAATAGGTTCTTTTTTTGCTACACCTGTGTTACAATTTATGCGCTGCTGTCTCTCAGAACTAACTGAATACCCTGGGGCTGGGTGACTTTCCTCATCATTTCCCCTTGTGCCCCCTGCCATGTGGGTGCTGGCTGGGTGTCCTAGCCCTCTCCTGATGCGCGTGCCCGTGTGACTGCACAGACACAGCCCACGCACCTTGGCCAAGCAGCAGGAGAACTGCACAGTCGACCCACTTCCATTCTACCTCTCCCAGTCTGTCCTTTCAAATGGCAGGAGGGTCAGGCTTTAGGCTGAGGAAGTTACCCTGGCTGTATGCAATCGCTTTTCCTTGCTTTTGAAGTGAAATGCTTTTGGAGCTGTTCTTCTAATATATAAGTAAGTACAGTCTGCACTCGTAAAAGAACATGGCCCCACTGGAACAAAGATGTAAGCAATAAAAACATTTTACATATAAAATACCCATCCAATCCCTCAGTATCCTGAAGCATTTTTAGCTTAGGATGCAGAGGGAGACATCTTTTAAATCTTGTTGTTTGGGCTGTCTTCAAAATGCTCTTGGTGGAAAACACCCGCAGCTGAGAATGTAGCTTCGTAATGCCAGCAAAGAATAATAATAGGGTAATGCAGAGAAAATTATATCCATTTACTGAAAACATGAGAGATGCTGTAATGTCTAAAAGTATCAGTCATTAAACATGTTCATTTGTTATATTAAAGGTTCCACCTTTTCAGTAAATGGAATTTGCATTATGATTCAGAGATGACTGTTTAGAAGATTCAAATGAATAGCTGGCAAAGTGGCTGAGAAGCTAATAAAAACAAACCTGTCGTTCAGTTCCTGGCCGTGAAGCTAGAAATCATAACAGTGAACTGTGTGATTTTCAAGGTCAGAATTCAGTGGCTGAGAGAGAGCAGTCGCTGTTCGTGAAGAAAAGCTTTGTCGAGTGCGTCATTTAGCCCCTTGCTCTGCTGCTGATAGCCTATATGAATGTGCATATGTGAGCGTTGTGCGATATTCAGCTTTTTGTGACCATTTAAGCGATACAGTGGTGTGGGAACTCTGCATGCTATTAGTCAGTCTGTGAGGTTGCATTTCATAAAGGCCATTGGTTGCCCATCTTTGGCGTGAGTGACTAATGTATGCTTTTGTTTACTCCTCTAACAAGGGGTTGTTTTCCAAAGGTGTGGATTGTTTGCATTTGGTACAAGGTTTCTGAGGTGCTGTTCTGCTGAATTTGTATAAAGCCTAAAGCATAAGGTAGCTGAATCAAAGGGCATTGCTTCCTTTGATACTTCGCTAGAGGAAAATTAACCGAAACTTTGTTTGCCGTGTAATATTTGAGTTTGAATAAGTCCAGTTTCCACCAGTGATAATGCGATGCCAGCAGGATTCTGTGAGCAGTGACTGAGAGTTCACATCAGTGTCAGTTGTGGTGGACACTATTTGTGTACCTTGACGGATTTAAAATCCCTATTGGAGAAAAAGAAATTGTTTGAACCCGCGCTGACGTTTCTGGTTCGTGCTTCACCTTCTTCTATTATCTGTATTATCTGTCATTTTTCACTTAGGCATAAAAATTCCCATTAAAAGTCCCACAGAATTGTTGGAAAACCACTTCTCTCTCTTTTAAAAGAGCAGAATATTATAATCTTTGACATTTTTACAGATAGTTTTAATTTTCTCCCGTATGCTTCGAATGTGACCTGCCACGATAGTGAAACCTGCGAGTTGCTTCAGATGCGCTTGTGTAGGACTGTTGTCCACATTTCCTCTGTAGTGGTTCTCCACCCTCTGCGCGAGTTACCCCGGTTCACCCCATTCAAAGACCTGCTCGTGGGTGTTTATCAAGACATACATACGTATGCTGAAACACCAAGATACATAAACGTAATCAAAGAACTGAACTACATCTCAGTGTTCACCTCATATTTAATAGCAAGTGCTTGGCCTGTATCGCACTGGCTGTGCCTATAGTTCAGAATTTGAAAGCTCTTTTATTTTCTTGACACCAAGAATGGGGGCTGAGAATATCACAGGTCTCCCAAAACAGCGAGATGTTGTATAAAGGCAATTTGGCTCGCTTTCCTGAACAAAACAGATTTACATTGGAATTGGCTGGGGTCCAGAATTACTATTCCTCACCCTAGTTTGAGAATGCTACTGGGAAAACCTGCCCGTCTGGCTTGTAAGCCTAAGTAAGTACTTTCTGAAAGAAAAATGTAGCTTAAAACTTCGGCTATTCTCAGCCCTGCTTGCTTGATTACCTAATTAAAAAAAAAACTTTTGTTTTTCTCCGTCCATTCATAAGCATTTCAGACCTAGAAATGCTACTAATGCAGAATACTCTGTTTTCTTAATGTATAGTGAACCAGTTTAGGTTCTGTGATGAAATCAATCTGATGCAAAAGGACTGACACTATAGAAGTTCACTGGATAAAATTAAACATAAATAGTTATTTTGGAGAGGGAAAGCTTCATGGCTCGGGAATCGTTACATATTTTCCTTGTGGAATCATTAATCCCAGTAACTATCTTCATTGTAGAATTAAACATTTAAAAGACGTCCAATAAAGGAACATGTTTTCCAAATGAAAATCATTGTTAATAGATTATCATAATAGCAGCTAATGTGGAAATGGCTTGACATATTACAGACTATCTCAACCTAAAACTGAAATCTCTTATCTGGAGCTTTATGCTGCAGCTATAGCTTTCCAACAAGGTATTTTTAAAAAACGGCATTTTGGAAAGGCCTAGGAATAAAGCATATGTACCAGCTTTCAGGATTAGACTCATGTGGATAAATTTCCCAATAGTTTTGAGTTTCTCTAGAGCCAAAGGAATGCTCTTGTTTCACGGGAGTACCTGGTAGGAGAATGCTGAAGAGATATTACCCAGCATAGTTAGAAGTTTCTGCCCTCAGAACTCTTCCTTCTGCTTATGGTTTGGGGGAAGAAAAATCAGTTTAAGCTGGAATCTCAAAAATAGTCAAAACACAAGTAATTATTGGCCTGAATTCTAAGTCCAATTATTTTTATTGGTTTTCTGATGTCAGAACATTGCTTTTTCTGTGTAGCTTCGGTTTGTGGTTGCATTATTTAAACACTCTGTTAAAATTTGTTTTGTTTTTACTTAAACATATTCAAAATCATAAAACTATGTACAAAGCAGTGGAGAACACTATGCAACCGAATCGTAAAACCTGTGCTAAACAATCGTCTCAGTCCTGATCCAAATGGAAGTCCTAGTGGAATGCTTCAAGGAACGTGGTGTCAGATAATTAAACAACGAATAGCCAGGTTTTTCAGATGGGTCTGAAATCAGAACAAGGGCAAGAATCGGTGTAGTACCCAGTGGTGTAGTGTAAAAAGAACTGCTTGTTTGTACGTGCGGCAGACAAACAGCAGTGGCGGGACGTGCCGGAGGAGGGTCAGCTGGGCAGGTTGGTGACAAAACCAGCGGCCGGTTCGGGTCAACCCCTACCCCTGCCCTAGCACTGTTTCTTTCTGAAAGAGAGGCTGGCCACGGTAACTTTGTTTTTCAGTGAGTTAGGGTTGCTTCCTCCCATCATTCATTTTATTAAAATTGCTCTGTTAAACCAAGCAGCCAAGGAGGAATCCAAGCCGACAGTTCCTTGCCGTGGTGCCGATGATCCGACGCGTATTCCAGGTCAAGTGGCGCGGGTCGTCACGAGATTGATGAGCACACGAAGGCCTTTAAACGACGCTTCTGTCTCCGTGTGAGCCTTTGGCAGAGACACTTTGGCTGGAGGAGGGGAAGCAGAGGAGACTTTCTTATTACGACAGCACAGTCCAAGTTGTCTTCAGTACACACTTGATACGTGCAGTCATTCTGGTATGAATTGCTGATTGTGTGAGAAAGTATATGGTGCAGCTCAGTGAGAATATTTGAATCAAAAACATCATGTGGTCAGTGAGGCCGAGCATGAGGGTGGCTCCCCTTGCCAGCTCACAAACACTCTGTTGGGTTGCTTAAAATTTGGTCTGGGCAAGAGAACTCTCAATCAGAAAGCGTCAACAGGAGAAAAATAATGGCAGAGTGATTTTTAGAACTTCCTGTCTCCGGGAGCATTACTGTTGTAAACAGTGATCATGCCAAGTGCTGAACCACTGCCCTCATTCCAATAACAATAAATCTATTTTTTGGTTGTGCAGAGCTGCGCTTGTACATTTTTTTTAAACTTGGGATATCGCTGAGGATGAGACAGCCGCTATCCTTTGAGGATTTTCTTATTTTTTATAATGATAAAAGGAGCTGGGCTTACCAGGATACAGCTTAGAGAAAACAAAGTACAGCGCTAGATGAAGAGGTTACATAGTTTCAAGTAATCCCTTTGCCTTTCAGCATTTTTTTTGCTTTGTTTTTATTTAGTTGTGCGTTTTATTTTAGTGTGTCCTCTTTCAGAGGGCTGCTCAAGCAGCATATTCTTATTTGCATGCGTGCGCGTGTGTTCGTACCTGTATTACAGACTCAGTGAGAAGTGCTGATTTGCAATCAAAGTGAAAACATTGGGAGAGATTAATGAGGAGCTGAGCTCCCGAGCCGGCTCCCGAGCAGCCCGCAGACGAGTGCGGATGAGCAGCAGCTCTAGTCGGCTCACTCAGCCGCAGCAGAAGGGAGGATACTGCAGGTCAGTGCCTCGCAGTTGCTGTTAGGGGAATCTTTTCCAGCACAGTCATGTGCATAAACCTGCATTAGTGTGAATTAGTCTCTATTCCCTGCCGAAAGTCTTTCAGCAACAGTAAAAAAAGAAGTCTGTTTCTTTCTTTCACCTTAATACTGTGTGATTCTCCACCTCTTTGCTCCCATCCTACTTCTTCTCCCGCGTTTTTTCCACATACTGTTTTAACATAAGTCTCTCAGCCTCCTTAAAAAGTGTTTATTCCCTTCTTCTGTGTGCTCTGTGCTTCTGTGTGCTCTGTCCGTCCTTGCCTGCTATTCCCCTGCCCCTCCGGGTGCTCCTCTTCCCCGTGGCGGCAGGAGCTGCTCGCCCTCAGCACGGCTGCTGAGAGGCCCGGGCCAGGCACCGGCTTCGCTGCAGCGCTGACCATAGGTCATGCACGGGTTGAGATTCGTGGCCTTGCCCTCGTAAGAGGAGACGGGTTTTTCCTCAAGCGTGCTGCTGAGAGCTGTCTTTTATCCCTTCTAACCTTGCCTACTTTTCCCCTCCAAGGCTGGGGAGTTATCACTAGTCCTGTGCTGGCAGGCAGCAGGCTCACTGTGGTGGCAAGGGTGGAGGTTTGTGAGGCTGCAGGAGGACAAGGAGGAGGAGGGAAGCAGCTGTTTCGAAGGCTGGATGCCATGAGAGCTCTTTAGCGGGGCGGTGCCTGGAGCAGAGGTTATACACATCAGTTCCCTGAAGTTTAGGGAGGAACTGAAGGGAGCACTTTGGCGAGGCCACAAAGTTTCCACAGGCTAGGCTTTGTGTGCCACAGCGCAAGCAAAGCCATGGCCGTATTTGAGGATGTAGGGGTTGCTTTGCATTTGGAAGTCGTCCCTGGTGGGACTTGGCAAGTGCCAAGCCCATAAAGGCAGCGTTATCTCCCCCATCAGTGACTGCATGGGCATCCATCAAGTGACCCTAGACCTCTTCCAGGCTCTGAAATCAATGGGCTTTGCATTAGTGTAATGACAGCACAGGAGTCCTTCCACCAGGAACGTGAACTCAGAATAAGCACTCCCTGCGCATGGTCCCATACTTGGCTGGCTGCTGAAGAAGTTGTCTTTTGTCACCGTCCTGCTCTGTAGGTGGAAGTGTCTGAAGGGGAAAGTTGCTGAAATGGCACAAGTGCTCTTTGCCTGCTATATTGAGCGCAGCACATCGCTCCTTTAGGGAGCCTGTGACCCCACACATCCTTGTTCCTCATACCCGGAGCCTCTGCCTGGAGCCACGCTGAGAGGTCACCCTTGTCTTTGCTTTGCAGGGCAAGGAGCATGTTTGTTCCCGGCTACTAAAACACTAAGGCATACCAGCATCCATCTGGACAGGTAGCCAAGCAGGGCTAAATCAAGTAAAAGCCAGCACACAAAATGGGGAGAGAGGCTTGAGCAAAACATAAGCCTTTAAGAGTGTTTCCTATGCTCAAGGAAGGATGAGAGCAAGGAGCTTCAGAGCAGGATCCACCAAAAACGCAACACCCATTGCTCAGAGTTCTTTGTGACTCGCGATTAGGGAAAGGATGAGAATAGGGCTTTGAGGTGTGAAGAAATCACAGGTTCAAACACAGAAACAGCCTTAGGAAAAGGGACAAGGGAGAAGCACCCCGCTCCCCGAACATGCAGCCCGACAGCCCTGTGAGCAGGGCGGCTGTGCTCGTGGCTGGTGCCTCCTCTCTGCCAGAAGGACCTTCAGAGGGAGCCCAGGAGAGGAGGGCACCATATGTGATGCTCCTGAACCAGATCACTTGGGAGAGACCATCAGGTCGCACCAAGTCTGTGGATCGCCCTGCTGAGCACCTCCTTCCCAGGGGCTGAGCTCCCGGCTTCGAGGGAGCTGGAGCACCTGCAGATGTCAAAGATTTCTGCTGCTCAGCAGCACCTGAAAGGGTGTGTTGAGGGTTGTAATTTACATTTAAGCCTTTAAACTGAACCTGAATCTCACTTCAGGTAGCTAAATCCTTTTGTGGATCTGAGCCTTGTCTCATCACCTATAAAGTGTGGGTGATAATTTCTACCTCAAAATGCTTATTAATTATTTTAAATTATAAAGTCTTATGGCTGTGTTAAGGACTATTATTAGGTTTAGGCATCCCAAGGCACTTTCTATAAGAAGGTGGTAGCTTTGCATTTGAGTCATTTCATTTTGAACTCTCGCTTCCATTTTATGTTCATGTTGCTGTTTCTCTATTTCCCTGAACTATTCAGCAGTGACACAGCATTCTGCTGAAAGCACTTTTTCTTGTTCCACCCTAGAGCTGGATGCATTTCAGGGAGACTCAGTCATTTCTGAACACTTATTCACAGATATCCCAAGCTCCCGTAAAGACAAACATTTTATTTTGAAGTATAAAGGTACTGTAGAGAAAAAAAAATCCCTGATTTGTAGGAGGCCACAGCTTGAAAGGAGAAACTCAGTTTTGGGGGGAGCCAGTTAATGTTGAGCATCAGGAGTATCAGAGATTTAGATCAGACTCATCTTTGAGTCTGATCTAACTCCATTGTGGCACATAGATTTGTATAAAAGGTGCATATGCTTTTCAAGTCTTAACAAGGTTTTAACAATGAGCATTCAATTTTAACACTCAAAAAGCATAATTTCTTTATATTACCACTCTGCTGCAGAGGCTGGACACACCATTGCATCTCATTCTTCCTGTGCTGTAATTATTGTCTCCACCCAAGTTCATAAGAATTTTATAGTGGTTACTGCAGCAACTCCAGTTATAGTTAGAGGCTGTTTGGCTTTTCCATTAAGAGGTCTTCTCCCTGCTTCTCCATCCCACCCCAGTCTTTTAAGGCTTTAATTCATTTTACAAACTTGATCTTCCGGCTTTCTGTCTACGAAGGCATCCCACCCAAAAATTCAGCTGAAACAGATCGCTTGGGTTGTCTTTCAGAACAAGACTGAAAAATACTTTTTTCTTGTACTGTCAAGTACCACTGTTTCTCTGGGGTACACACGCACACATACTACATCCATCTCCAAGCCTAAAGGCCGGTATTTACATAGTAGTTAAACCTAAGGATGCTGAAGTATAAATAATGATCCTGCCAGCCAAGTTCCTAGTACTGCTTGAAATAGTCTGTCTTATGAAATTAGACAACACAAAAATTTAGGGGGATTCCAGGTGGTTTTGTGTGTGAGGATTGTTGACATTGGTATACAAAAGTGTCTAATGTCTAAGTTAAATACTGGGTGTCACCCTAAAATAACTATTGTAGGTCACCCTGTCCTCCTAGACCTCCTTCCTGGTCCCTGACCCTACGCCTTTTCTTCTCAGTTTGTTTATTTGTTTCCTTTCCCATAAGCTCAGAGATGTCCTCCTACCTTTCTCTTGGCTGTAGCTCGCTTCCCAGTAAATGGCACCCACACCTAAAAACCTCCTGCTCCGGAACAGTTTTGTCTCCAGACTGAAAAAGTCGCACTTTGGTAGCATCTCTATTGATGCATTTCTCAGGATTTGCATGAGGGAAAAATAACATTAGGCTATTAACCTGAGAGAAGGAACCTAAAGGAAATAGACTGAAGCCAATGCAACGTCCGTAGCACTTTAAAATTCAGCATTTAGAGTCAGTACATTTCAAATTCTAATTTCTTGAGGAGAAAAGGACCATCAGGTTCCTTTCAGGCAATCTGTGGACCAGCAGCAGCACTGCACTTTTATGTATATTTTCAGGTTGCTGGGGAAGGGATTAGCACAGAGGCCTCTGCATCAGTGGGGAAGGCAGTGGATGATATCATCATAACAGCAAAAGAGACTGGGAAGTGAAACCCATCACCAGCACAGAAGTGAAACTGGCTGCACACAAAACACCATCAAATTAAAATGTAAACAACTAACAAAAAAAAAAAAGAAAAAGAACTATGACCATTTTAGTGAGCTGAGCCCACTGCCTTCATGGCACTTGAGAATAAGGACAATTCTTAGGTCTGTAATGAGGGATCATATTTCTGCAGGCCTCCGATCAAACAGTAAAGGCGTTATTTGCTACTATAACGTTTGAAAAGGAGCATTCAGCCGTCGGCATGACGCTTGCATTGATGGTGGCATGTTTGTGGGGTACTGTGCACCTGCATTTGTGCTTATGTGGGGAGCACACGGCTCCCCTTCTTCTGAGCAAAGGGGTCTGGTGGTTTGTAGCAGCGTCACGAGGCAGAGGGAGAGCCGAGCTCTGCAGGGACCTGCCTGGGCTCTCTGCAGCACCGGAGTCCCCTCGCGTAGCACCCTGAGCCGAAGGGACGTGCAGAAAACATTGCTCTGTGCCACCGTGTCCGTCTGTGGGGACAGCTACCCAGGCCAGGGTCAGCCGTGTTCCCAAACACGCTTGCATCTGCACTCAGCTGCGCCAAACCAGCTCCTGCCTCTCTTTGTGTCAATATATTCCATATCCACAGCATGCGGGCTTAGGGTTCTGCCTTTAACCTATGGTATAAGAAAATTGTCAAGGACAATTTTCAGAAGGATGTGAAGGCCAATTCTTACCGCCCTGATAATGATTTTAAGCTAAATTTAGATTTCAGTACCTGCTTAGATTGGCAGTGTCTCTATTAATGTTATTTAATTTCAGTTATGTAATTTGGTTGCTTAATACAGTTCCTGTGTTGCCTTAGGTTAAATGTTGCATGTTTCACAAAAATAATGCCTTGAAAGTGATTTCACCCCAGACACAACCTTCCCTCAACCTTCTGGCATTGCAATTCTGCAGATCCCCAACAGGAAAAGCAGGTAACTTTGCTGCTGCTTTTCAATGAAGCATTTGCTGAGCAGGTGAGGAAAGGAAGAGAAGGAAGTTCACGTCTTGTTTAGGCATAGAGTAGTGCTGCAGGGAACTAGAAAGGAAGCAGAAGGGGAGAAGCTGTAAGCTGCTAAGCAGGGACGCTGGTTCAGCTGAACAGGGCAACTCGGGTTCCAGCTCCTCCAGAACCTGCTGCACCGCAAATTAGGCACTTCAGAGCAGGGACCAAGTTTGCAATAGGGTCAATTTGCATTTGCATGAATTTGGCCATTTGCATGAAAGCTTGGCCCCATATAAATCAAGAACAAAACACCTATTGATTTCCTGGGATCATTTTTTTTCATTCTGGGTAGGTAAATACTATGTAAACATAGATATAAGAACTTCCTGGACTAAGAGACTTGACAGAAGTGTTTGAAAGTATAGCTTTATGCTGACCTGATGTGGTCTAGCTGGAGATCAGTAGGTATATTTCCTGAATTTCAAATCTTACATACACACTTATGCCCACAAAAATCCATATAAATGTACAGATAGATCAGTTGTCTTTGCAGCTGATCTGCACGCACATTTCTTGTATTTCTTTGGGCAATTATCCCAATTTGCTAACATCCCCTTGTTCACATTTATTTATTTGGCCTGTTGTTCTGTGGTGGTCAGAGTTTGTAAACAATTTACAGCATGGTAGCGCATGAGGTTAATAACAGCACTTTTTAAAATTTTATTTAAATTAAGTGGTATTTGTGGTACTAATGGTAAGCAAGTGATGAGTTTTTTTTTTTTTTTAATGTTGCTAACTTTAGCTGTAATTTTTTTCTGATGAAATAGCCACTGGACCAAACATGGCAGGCAGAGTAATATTCCTTCCATGTGAAACTGTCACCAAAGGCAGTACAAAACAGTTATCATCCAAGGACAGAATCTGAGCCTGTGCAGTGTTTCTGAGATTTAATATACAGTTGGAAGAAATATAAAAATATTTCACTTACACGACAAGCAACAGCTAACACGCATAGGGTCAAATAATGCGCCCCTACACATCCTATTGATTACATTTGGATTATTCAGCTAATAAAGCATTACGCAGCTTAAATGATAAAGATGGTGGCATTTGGCCTATGTGTTAATAGCTCACATTTGAGAATGAATATGAGTGCCTTACAACCTTCCTAGAGATATAGCCAGATATATTATTAAAATGCAGCAGAAATCTGTACTTTGTCAGATACCCATGAGTATGTTGTGAGAAATTGTAAAGATACATAAAATCAATCAGTTACTATGGTTTAATAAAAGTAAGTACATTACTGCTAAAATGTAGAAAGTGGATAAAAAAGAAGTATAATAGTCATTCTTTACTAGGACCTGAAACTCTCACTAATAGTATAGAATTGTCTATAATATTATTTGTATTGTATTTTTGTGTTACATTTCATATTTTTTCCATCCGTATGTTTTGTCCTTGTCAGCACAAGCGTTCTTGGCTCCTTTCCCTTTTTTTCATCTAATAATTTACTTGTAATGATAAAAAAAAAAAAAACACCAACAACAAAACCTAATGACACATGTGTGACCAGTAATGTAAATGCATCTTCTGTTGGCCTGCCCTTCTTCCTGCGTTACATGTGGGCCAGCTTCTGAAGCCGTAACTCCATTTTTATTCTGTCTTCATTTGGATGAAGCTTCATAAACTGAAGATTATCTTTTTACCTCAGAAAAAAAGCATGGATTAAAACAGAGTGACAGGATCAAGATGTGACCTGTCTTCTCTGAAATTTGGCTGTCCTCATTTCCCACTTGTGTCTGCCAGTATTTAAAGCACGCGCATGCGCATGCGCGCACATCACTGTTGTAGACTGGCTAGGCCCTCTGTCCTGCCCGTGAGTCTTCCGTGCCTCTTGTTTTTCTGTGCTCTGACATTTGCATGGAGTCACTCACATTTTAAGCATGCCTTCTCACTCACAAATACATCTGGTCGTGACACGGCTTAGGGATGACTAAAGCAGCGCACAGCAGCTTCATGTGACTGTGTTGTCACTTGGGATTCATTTTCTCTCCCCCTTGGTTCCTCTCAATCACTCCCAGGGGCCGTAGTTTACAAGCCTATTGCTCCCTCTAGAGCCCTTGAGCACAATGTGAGTGTTATTCTGGGGGACCACTTAAAAGATCTTGCATCATGTTAGATGTGAGCTCACTGCTCAGTTTACTTCCAGACACTGTCGGGTGGCATGCAACTGACTGTAGAGTTCATTTTCCTGTATTGCCAGGGTAGAACATGGGCAGAACTCCTTCTGATGCTTGGATTTTGTAGAGTCATCCCTAACTTTTGCTGGAGCAGAAGCAGTATTACTGATCATGCACTGCCCAGTGATATTATGCTTTACACTTGCTTTTCTGCAGTTCTTACAACTTTACAAAGCATCAGAAGCTCTTACAAACCCTCTTGTAAAGCCATGAGCTGGGAACAACCGTTTTAAGTTTTGATTTTGGCTGTCAGAAAAGTAATGACTGCGAAGCCTCCTACGGCCATGCAAGTGCAGCAGGTTTAACCATAACGGGGCACACACTGGAGAGCCAAAATGATTTGCCTGTGGTTTTCTGTAGGGTTGTGAGGCTGCTTAACCCAGAGAGGCCCAGATCTTCGTGTTAGCCACTGAAGGGTATGTGTTACTTTACTATGACTGCCAGGTACTAAAGGCCATAATCATGCTCTTTTCTTGTCTAATTGAGATATGTGAATTAGGCCAGTGTTCCCACATGCCATCTAGGGGGTTTTGATCCATCTTTACAGCCTTTACAGATTCGCTCAGGCAATCTGACTCAGTTTTGGAGGTGCCCAGTCCCTTCCAAGCAGAGCAGAGATGCTAGAGTAGGCATTCCTTGGATGGTTAGGAGGTCCAGTTACTTAAAAGTCAGAAATTCTGACCTCCAACATAACCTCCAATGGTAGGAGTATGAATAAGGCCTCCAGTGACTCATCTGTTATTATTTCTACCATTATGGTCTGCTGTATGTTGTATATCTCTGTGTGTATGTGTGTCTGTATGTGCCTGTGTGTAAGCTACTTATGCAAGTGTATGTTGAAAATAAAAATGTATCAATCATTTATCTTGGCTCTATCATAATAGATAAAAGCAAGGAGAGACATTTTTAGTTAATATTGCCACTTCCAAATAGTTATATCTAAAAAACAGATTTTGCTAACAGTACCTCCAATCTAGACACATAGGTGGTGAGTTAGGTATAAATTATGAACAAAAAATGATAAAAGCACTTAATAAAACTAAATGTAAATGAAACAGAATAACCAGAAGGGAAAAAAAATACACAGAATTATTGGTAAGTAGCAATGACACATAGGTTTATGGTTATATAGCCCTGTGGTTAACCAGTATGTGGTTAATGAACAGTCTTCTGTCAACAAGAAGTAAGCTAAGTCTTCCTCCTTTTGCCAACCTATATCACAACCTCATACAGGTTCTAAAATCTGTTCACTTATAAACACCTTTAAAGTAACTTTGCTTTCCTTGTCTTTATTCTAGTCATGCAGACTGGTAATGTGATCACATTTTATTGCAGTTAATATCTTTTATATCTGTTTTTTTTCCCAATCTGAGAATTGCAGAAAAGCCTTCTAATGAAATGAATTGACTATATTCTAGGAAAAAAAATCCAGATTGTCTTATCTAGTGCATCATTAGTTGCCCAGAAATAAACTGGAAGCATGACAGAAATACTGTAGGTTAGTGAAGTGACCAAAGTTTCTTCCAGCCTTAGGAATCTAGGTGTTGTATATAATAGTACAGGGAAACTATTTGGGGAAACAAGGCTGCTCTGATATCTGTTGCCATGTACCCATGGCCTAATGCCATGGGTTTTAACATTTCTGGACTAAATTGTATTGAGCTTTATTTCTGATGCCTCTTAGAAAAACCTGCTTTACTGGAGGAAAGAGTGACAAAGCCACAAAGCTCTTTCATGTAATTTGGTATTAAAAAATGCCAAGAACACAGTGATTTGTGTATTGCTGTCCAAGGTGAGTTGTGCTTGATACAGGGCCCAACAGATGAGCCCTAGTTGGGCTCAACAGGGCCTAACAGTTGAGGGCCTAACAGTTGAGGGCCTAACAGTCCGCGGTCAAAGGCCTTGACACAGGACTCAAAAATGACTTTTTTTTTCTGTTGTAATTCTGATCTCAGGGTCTGATTTGCAGCTAGGGTGTGGAAGTGGGAGGACACTGGCCTAGGATTTGAGAGGCTTGTGTTTCAGCCCCTGTTTTCTGAGGCTTGTGATTCAAAATCTTTGATGGATTGAGTTGCAACAGCCACAGTGGTTAGCATCCTTGGCCTGCAGGCTTCCTGGGAGATCTTGGCCAGGACACTTTATCTCCCCACAGTCCCTCGCCTGTGAAGTGGGGAGAATACCTCCCAGATTCACAGGGATGTGAGGAGGACAGTTTCCAGTAACAGCTATGGGTGTGTTCTTGACGAGATGTTACTGCAGCCCATTAGCACCGAAGTAGGAACTGCATTAAGAGGAGTATTGAACTGCAAGTGAATGTGTGTAGGGAGTGGGGAAATATTGCTGCTAGAGGCAGGCATTTATATTTACATAGATAAACCAAGCAAACTGCAAAAATGGGAAGTCTTGGAATGACAGAAACTCAGCATTCGGAAGGGTCGGAGCCAAGTGGTAAAATGCAGCAGGTAGAGCCACACGGGAAAGCTGGTGCAGCCTGTGCCTGCCTGGAGGAGGACCTCAATTTTCTTACAGCAGTTCCTGGTTATCTAACTTGGGGTGATGTCCCTTGATGTCTCTTGCTGATAGTGAAGATTCCTGTCATTATCTGGGTCCTCCATAATGTGGAGATAACTATACTAACCAAGCTGACAGATAATGTCTTCACGTTGTCCAGGCCAAAACCATAATGAATACATATATGGGGTTTTATCAAGGACACAGAAAGTTACCCCCTGTTATTAAGGAAAATGCCTGGAGTGCTGGCATTGGCTGAAAACAAATACAGAGGTTGAAGTATTAGAATATATTGCATTCATGGCAAGGTAAAAACACAGCAGTCAAAATGAGCACTTTTCAGACCTCAGAGCTGGCATGCACATGGTGATTCTGAAAAGACCTTCACAGTTTTAATACTGAATAATAGAGAAACTAAGCATAATACTCTGCTATGGCCTCATAAAATGTTTTAATTCTCTGTAGACAAGCTGTAGGGTTTTTTTATTATTTTTATTTTTTCCATTCCCTTGTTTCTTGGCATAGCAGTAGCAGATAATTTTTAAAGGGCTCTGGTTCATAATACGGAACTGATCTAATAGTGGCTTCAACCACAAAGCGTGGGATTTTACAGTCTGCCTAAGGGTGCTCAGCACCCGGTCCTCTTTAATTTTAACAAGCACTGTTGATCTGATTCCCGTGGCAGTTTTGGAAGAGTCAGCCACAATTTCCAAGCCTCTCTCAACTTACACCTTTTAGAAAGTACAGATAATGTACGAGTAGTCATGTAGATCAGATAAACTACAACTGTTAGAGGTTGCCTCCTATTTTACAAAGAAAGTATAGATCATTTAAATATAAATTAATTTTTTTTTCAAATGCTTGGAGCAGTTGCCATAAAGGGAATGTATCCAGTAGTTTTAAGATTATACACCGTGCTGTCTGTACACATATCTATCTTTTGATATGGACAGATAATGAATTTCAGTGTCACTTAATGTGTTATGGTGCTGTTTGAAATGACAGATACACCTTTTCTCAATGCACATGTTCAGTAACATTTTTTCTGTTGCAGGGAAAAGCTTCACGCTGACTATCACAGTCTTCACCAATCCACCCCAAGTAGCCACATACCACAGAGCCATCAAGATAACAGTGGATGGACCTCGTGAACCCAGAAGTAAGTGAGCTAACAGCAGCACTTGTAAAAGGCCATATTTGTGGTTTAGTACAGGGGCTCATCCCTTGCCACATGAATTACAACAATAACCAGTGCATGTGGAGCAGTGAATGTATCTTAAGCCAAGGTTGTCCTATTCATGGTTTTAAATATGCCTTCCTGAAGCCTTATTTTACATGGGTGTCCAGCTGGTAAAGAATTTGAAGTGCACTGCATTTATAAAGTGTCTACCCAGGGATAATTTGGATCATGCCCAAAAGCTGACAGAAGGGATGCTGGTAAAAGGTGGGCAGCATATACCTTATACATCATTTCTTGCTAGTCTTGCCATTCAGATGTTAAGAGGGTTTTAAAGCATTGGAAACCAATATGTCATTGATCTAACTTTTCAAGCTCAGGCACCCTGCAAAAATAAATAAATGTCTGAAAGAGGGTAGTGGCTGCTGCATTGTAGAGTTCATTGTTCCTCATTCCATCACATAACTTCAGAAACCAGTAAGTGTTGAGAATAATACTGTGAACAAGCAGATGTACTTTATTGCACCAGAACACTCATCTTCATGGACAGGCAACCTTTCCTGTATTTTTTCCTAAGAATTAAGTATGAGGAGAATATGAATGATCTCATATCTCCAGGGGGACATCCACACATTTCTCACATGTAATTATTTTGCTAGGTTTGAGAGGGAAGATTATTTTGTTTGGGGAAAAGCAAAGTGAGGATGGCACTGATAAGAAATCATAGATGCTTTTCAACATGTGTTCCGCCTACTACAGGGGCAGTAATTAACCTCAGTCACTAGCCTGCATGTACGATTTTCATATTTTTATCAAAATGCCCTGATGTAAATTGAGGTTTGTGGTTTGCTTCTTTCACTTCTGCACATTTGGCAGAAGCAATAGCTGTGGCTTAAGTGGTATCATCCTGGGAGAGGAGAACGGTAAGATTCAAACACCCACTAGAGGATGAGACGTTCATCTCAGGGTTACTTAACTGAGTAATGGAAGAACAAAAAGGTTTGAAACTTGAGCTAAAATAGCATAGAAAACTCAGATCTTTCCCATGCAGTTCTATTCTTAATACTTTGTTTGCCTGAGTTGTGCTATAATGCTGTGTGCATTTAATGGAAAAATCTCACCTATACATTTTGGATTTGAGGCCAGAGTTTAAAATAAATACTGCTGTCAGGGTGAGGCTTCGTATTAAGTTTTTATTTATTTTTTGGACACTGTAGTTAAATTATCCTGGAAAAATATCCTTAGTGAACCAGGCAGCTCCTTTCATAAAACAGATGTCTGTATGTGCAAGTTCCATGTTTGTGTGTGCAGTTACGTGGGCACATTCGTGGTTTGCAGACAACAGATAAGCATTAGTTTTTTGAATATAAGTCTGCTAGAACTCTAAGAAACAAAATCATCCTGCAGGCATGCCGGCTATTTTAGATCAATTCTTCAGTTGGTATAATAGTTAATATTTAATAAGATTCTACATTTTTAAAAGGAAGTAGAGACATAATACATACCGAAGCAACATATGTATCTTCTTGACTCAATCATATGTAAAAGCTTCCTCATATACGATTTCACTTTGTCACAGGCAAATGAGACATACAAAAGAAGCTAGGTACACACGGAAATGTTATGCATGTCATGCGAAGAGGTCAGACTTCCCTCCCAGCAGGAATGCACAGCTCCTTTTACTGCTAAGTCATTTGTGGCATAGCGTAGAATGGGTTAGGCTCCTTTCAATTGCAAGTTGGCTGCAGAAGCCTTTGCTTTGATTTCTCATCAAGGCATTCTGGATTGCAGCAACTGCTGCATCAGCCTGGTATCTGCAGCCCATTTTATATCATCTGACTGAAGTACAAATTGGCTTCAAGACAGGCTGTGAAGGGAAAAGCAGCAGTACCCAGTCATTCTGCAGTCTCTGTTACGCATGTTGGTACACTCCTGACTCCTCAGTTTTCCTAATCAACGTCCTCTCTCCAATTTCTAATAATTAGACTGAGATTACTTCTGAATAATTCAGAACTGATACAGTTCTGGCTAGTTTGGGCTATTTGTTGTTCTTCTATATTCGTACTTGATGAGTGCATCCTATTTTGCATTGCTCCAATTAGCTCAGTTACATTTGTAGCCTGTATAAAACTGTACAGAGGGGATTTAAAATGATACCCGCCTGCCTGTATACAGATTAGAATCAGAATGAAAACTGCTAGATTAAAGGAGTGTTTCTAGTTTCAGTAATCAATATTTGGGAGCTTTCATGTTTAGTGATCCATGAGCCTCTCTCCCCTGAGCTAAAAGAATTACAGATATATTGAGATGTATTTTCTAAGATGTCCTGGTTTAAAAGAAATCTGTGGAAGACAGTTATGGGAACAAAATTAGATATTGATCTGTTACAGATATCTAGAAAACCATGGTTAAGTCCTAGACCAACTCCAGACCAACAATTCTTCATTCATTTACTTTATAACAGTTCTCTGTGTAAACTCTAGACGGTGCCTGCATTCTCTGTGGAAAATACTGGAAGGTAAGATGCCATTTTTGAGGCATCGTAAAACATAACGGAAACGTCTTATTTTGTCTTCAGAGAATATCAGGTCAAGTGCAGCTTCTGAGGCAGGGTAACAAGAATTCAAAAATCGTGTTTTGTAATGAAAAAAAGACAGGTTCTTTAAGTGTGTGTGTTTGGTGGAAAAAAAAAAAAAAGAAAACTTGAAGTAAAAATACCGAGCCAGATTTAAAGTTATGTTTAGAGAATACAAAAATACCCCAGCTGAAGGCTCCAAGAGCCAAAGCACAGACTTTTTGGTGCACTGTGATGTGTGAGGATGTCACCATGTGTGACAATAACATGTTGTGCATTACCACGCACATGCACCCTCACTTTCTGTATGGAAGCCTGACTCTCCAGCCGCCTTCTTCCATGTTGCATTGTATCTTTGATCACACTTATTGTCATGGCCAGCTATTTGTCTAGCAACATATTTGCATATATGACTACCAGATTTGCATTTACAACTGTGGTAATTACTTGTGTGCATTAGTTACACCATTGCCTTTTTTTGCCATTGAATCTCTCGCTGTGCCTATCCAGACAATACTTCTCATCAAATTGTCATGGTTTGCAGAGAAAGCCAAGGTACTTACGGATCTGGCTCTTCCTCCACTGCTTTCATTATTTATTTTTAAAATCTCCTTTGAACTTAGTATTTTCTCCAGCTTAAAATAAATGTTTTTTAAAATCTATTTATTTATTTATTTTACAAAAAGAACTAATACTGCACTGGCAGGGAGAAGGGCAAGATGACCTAAGCCATCATTTTCTTCTCCAACTTCTCTGATTCTATGATTCATAAAGCAATTTATGTTTTTATGAGCTAAAAGTCCATGGGGAAAATCATTAGCAGTAACCAGATCAAGAGGAGTGCTCCTGATGAAAATACTTTTGGTTAGGAAACTTGGTAGAAATAGCATGAGTCTTAAATTAAGTATTTCCCTTAGGCTATTTGACCTACTGTGCTTCTCTGCCTGAAAATTATTTTTTTTCCTTTTGACTACTTCTATTTTTTTCTTCTGGATTTTTTTTAACCTACATTGCTCTGAATAATTCAGTTATAGACCTGGTGACTGAAAAGCGGGTGTAAAATCAAAGGACTACATGATGTAAGACTCAAGGGGCCTAAGCTGTGCAAAGTTAAGGTGTTTGTTAAAGGTGAGAATGTCCCGTCCCATAGTTGATATGTGCTTTTCCCAAATATTTTTTTCCTCATTCTTTTAACAAAGAGCAGGATGCTGAGCAGCAGGGGCAAAGGGAATGAAATTGCTGAGCAAAATATAGGAAGGAGCTTAAAAAGCTGCTAGCCCAACAAGTACTCTTTTTAGGGACTGATGATTCTTTTCATCTCCTGGCAAAGCTACCTGTGTACGAAGTACACCTTCATTGGCCATAACTTTTAAATGCAGCTTCAGACCTTGATCTGAAGTAAGTGTGTCTTACTTGTAAAATGAAAGCAAAAGCCTGTAGATGATTTGAAGGAAATCTTCAAATATCCCTTTGCAGAGACTTCTTGGCTCACTGAGACTTTTCTGAGGGACTCCAAGGGCTGATAGTGATAAGTGCATCTGAAAATTTACCTAAAGATTTACTCTTTCCCATGCCCTGTCCAGCTGTTCCCTGAGGGTACTAGATTTGCAGCGCAAGTGTGGAAGCAGAACAGGCAAAGTTCACAACGAGTTGACATCACTATTCTCATTGCAGAAGCAAGGAAACCCATGCAGTTTTCAGGCTGGGGATATATGATTCTACTGAAGTTTTCACATCACTTTCTCTGCCTTACCTCTGCATTTAATGCAAGAAAAAGACCATCAGTTTTCAAAACTCTTTTTTTTTTGTCTCAGTGAGTTGAATTATTGAACACCTTGCTTGCTTGCAAGTAACTCCATCTGTTGGTAACTGAGACTAACTATACTAAAGAACAGCTGAGAAACCATGAAAAAAATGAACTGTCGTGTCATTAGTATGTACCTGCCATGTAAGGTTGAGTGCTTACTCATCAGATCCTTCTGTTCACCTGGAGACTTAGGAGTGTTCAGATGTTACTATGCAGAAAAACTATAGCGGAAAAATGTGGGTTTTTCAAGTTTAGGTAGCAGAATCCCTTTATTGAAATAAGAGCACACTCAGGACTCCTATTCATTTGGATAACACTAGCTGTGTGCTACGCGCTCCATAGAGCGCCGCCCTCTGAGGATTAGAACCCAAATTTGCTAATCACTTTTTAAATCTTGGCCAAGGTACTCACCCCCAAGAAGTTCCAACCCAAATAAATCTTGTACAGACAAAAGAAAGGGATGGGCTGCAAGAAAAGCAAATGATTGAGAACTGATGTTTCTGTGTGTGTGTTTGTATTCTTGCGCTCTATTGTCTTGTTGACACTGACTGGCGAGTGGGTGGACCAGTGTTTAAATTATGAGCGCATTCTGGAGCCATTTGTATTCAGCTTATGCAATGGCAATATACAAGTATACAGCAGCTGTGCGAAGTTACAAAACAATCTAGCTCAAATTCAAACAATACGACTTAATGCATGTCCATCTCTAAATGGGTATGTGTAGATAGGGTATTGCTGTGGGTTTCCTCTGTGCGTATGTGTCTCATTGAAGAATGGACAAAGAGGAACAATCGAGTCCATTTGAGCAAAATAAATCGGTATACTATTGAAAGGATGTACTTCTGGACTGAAGAAGCTGTTTCTTACTAGGCAACAGTCCTAACAGCCTATCAGTTGCCAGACCAGCATTGCATCTCCCAGAGCAGCAAGAGAACAATAGCAAAACCCATGAAACACCATTGTACAGCTGGGATTTGTCTCCCCCAATTAGTGGGGAGAGAATAGTTAGGCATTCCGGTAGCCAGCTTTTATAATGAAAGCTCATAATACGCTCACAAAGAATTAAAGGGCAGAAAGTAGTTTGTCACTTTATGACTTGTATTTTCTGGAGAAAAGAGTGATGGCAAATTCTTTCAGTATTCCCTGATGCGATAATGATAGGAAGGTCCCTTTTGTCCTCAATGCTTCCCTTCTGCTTTTAATACCAGCATCCCTGAGGTTTCATGGTACAGAAACTTCCATTTCATCTGGAAAAGATGGAATGGGATTATTTTCCATGGCATTTACCTGTCTCCCTGCAGTTGGGAGAGTTGATATTGGGTGACATGAGGCAAGAAATTCATCATTTCAGTTTAATGAAATTGTTGAGTAAAAGCACACAAAACCTTGTGTTAAGTATCACTATGCTCCTGCTTTTCTGGGAGCTCATGTATTTGCCTAGCTATTAGCTTGGGTTATTTAAAGATAAACAGCACTGTTGACAGCCCAAGCTGCTTCCCTACGCAAAACAGGTAAACAGAGAAAACCAGAGTTGCTGCAGGATAGGTTATGCATTGCAGTAAGCTTATCCTAGTCCTACTGCAATTTCTTCAACTCTTTTTGGAGTCACTTCATCCCACACAGCTCTTTTCTCCATTAAATTAGTGTGACTTTAAATTGAGAACAAATAGGCGTTTTTTTCATCTCTTTCTCATTTTTCATTTTTACCAACCTTATTTTTCCACTGAGTATTCAGTGGAATTGGGCTTCATTGCCCAGTGGTTGAACATCTACAAAGACTGGTGAATATTTTAAGTGCTAATCTATACTTATATAATGGATTTTTCAAATGTACCCAACTTCGGTCTAGCTCTGCTGAAGTCAGAGAGAATTCTGTACATGTGACAAGAGCAGAATTAGGTGAATTTGTGTTACTTAAATCCTTCCTAAGTAGTCAGTAGGTCTGCCATTCTCCTGTCAATTACATTTATCTTCCAAGAATTTATAGCTGTTAAGATCGATGAATAAGTCGCTTTTTGTGGGGGAGGGAGAAAGGGGGCAGAGTTGGGTTTTCTATAGGATTATGAAAAAAAAAAAAAAGACTGAATAGATGCCACTGGCATTTATGTGTGTGTGTGTGTGTGTGTGTAAGTAAAGAAAAGCATGCATGTGCAGCATCCTGGTAGACAGAATGACCCTTGGAGATACGACCAAATGCTGATCTTTGCTGAAGATCCTGGTTCTTTCACAGACTGATTTCTCTCTCCAGTAAAGTTGGTGCATGTTGATGGTACTCTAAACGTGAGATTTGTACGTCCGGTCCTTCATCTACCATGCTTTCTTCAGCAAAAAGTCTTTCCAATTGCAGTCACTAGACCTGATCAAATGAAAGGTTTGAAGCAGCTGTGGACGCCTTGTGTGGGGTGGAGAAGAGGGGACTCATAGTTAGGACCCACAGTGCAGCTGCTCACTGTGGTTTTGGGAGTGTAATATAACCCTGACCCTCCCTGGAAGGGGGTTAGCTAAAAAAACTGTGCTGTTTGAACACCTATTAGCAATGCCAATGTCCCGTACACGGTTTTCCACCAAATGCCTATGGCATGGTTGATGCCAGGGAGAAAGTTTTCATGCAGAGATGCGTAGGACAGTGGCACGACTGGTCCTCTGCGAGCTGCGTACTCCCATCAGGACTCAGTGGAACACCGGGGAGAGGTGTTACTCTTTCCTCAGGCCCCTAAAGGATCTGTAAAAAGGGAGAGGGGAAACATGGGCCTGTAGTTTTCGCTCTATGTGGGAGCGGTCAGGCGTTTCCGTTCGCCCAAGTCTTTTGACAGTACAGCGTCTTTTTGGATGCCTCAGTTCTTGAGAGGTTGCCTTATTTATGGATTTAGCAAAACAACAAGTATCTAAGAGAACGGCTGGGTGAATCTGTGCAGCATTTTCAGTGAATAGCCCTATTTTCTTCTTGGAATGTAATTGGAAGGAGTGAAAATCCATTTGTGCTGCACTCACTCATAGCTTAGCTTGCCCTGGATTATCAGAACATGCAGCAGTTTCCTCCTTGGAGGCCTGTATGTAAACATGGCAGGTTTTTAGTTTATCCGCTGTCACATATGTAATGATTGCAAAAAGTACTTTTGCTCTGTAGCTGACTTGTGTTCCTACTTTTTGCCTATCTGTCTGTTGCATTTGGGAATTATAAGGAATAAATGACTTTCTATTAGTGTTAATGATAGATTGTGGTCAGTCTGTGTGTCCATGTTGCACTGGTCTGCACAAAGCATGAGGGAAAGCAGGGCTTAATCAAGGCCATGTCCACAATTCTTTTGAACCACAAAAAAAGGAAAAAAAAAAAAAAAACAGAAGGCGAGTTGGCTGTTGTATTATAGCACAGTGTGCCTGTTAATACCAGAAACATATCCTAAAGAGAAGGACGAATGGAAACATCTTCCTTCCTCCTTTAAGGGTGGAACAGATAAGGAACAGTCTGTAAAAAATGGGAGGGGACATGAGAAAGAATTTAACCAGCCACGAATAAAAAGTCCATATATGCCTTTTTCTACAGCATCAAACCCTCATTCTTTCCGGACAGAGCGTTGTCGTTTGACTCCATTAAATACAACATACAGACAGCAGGCCATCTTCCCAAGGCTCACTAGGCAAGAAAAGTCAGGCTGTGTCATAACCTCAACACATAAAGCGGCAGAAAAATTTAGGCGACAGTGTTGATTTAATTATTAAGGATTCTGTTTGCCTGAGTCTGTCTGCCTCTCCTACCTACACCCTGCGTTGTGGGCTGTTCTTCATTACCTGCTCTACCTATCTTCGCAATCTAGCCGCAAACAGTTTTGGTTGACCACACCACTTCCCTCTTGAAAGTTAATACTGTTTGACTCATTCTGTACTGCTAACATCAAGCCAAAGAAAACAAGCCAAAGAATAACCTGCTTGTATGCAGTTTGGAAACTTCTCAGAGGCCCTGCTTTCAAAATGCTATACAGTAGCTTACTATATCTCTCTGCAGCTGCAAAGAAAATGAGGAAAGCAAAAAGTGGTTCAAGAACCTAAAATAAAGACTAGGCAGAACCACATGAAATTTATGAGCTTTCAGTGAACTGCAGTCCTGTGTAGGCACAATGGAGCATTAGTACAGAGGAGGTACTGCTTAGTAACTTAGAGATAAAAATATTCAAACTCATTTCTTTGGGGAAAAAAATCAGGTATTTTCAGCTATTGCATGGAAACACCAGTCACTGGACTTGGTAAAAGCAGAGACCTTTGGTTCAATGGAAGTGGACAGCTTGGCTAGATCCTTTTTTTTTTTTTGGATAGGAGCAAAGCTTTTCACAAGTTGTCAAAGTCTGAATAGTCAACATCTGTGGGGGGTAAATTTACTTTTTTGTTTCCAAATTCCTCTGGTTTATGTAAACAGTGAGCCACAGGACTTGACCTTTCCATTCTAGGTCCCTTGTTGAACTCTATATTAGGCTGAATTATGGAAACTTTTTACTATCTAGGGATATTTTAGTGGGATGATTAAAGGCGTTTCTGTGAAAGCTATTTCTCTAATGTCCCATTGCATGATGTTTGTGCTACTCACTTTCCTCCATTTGTTTATCCTCTCAAAGGCACTGCAACGTAGGGAAATACCCACCCTCCACAGTATAGAAGTCACATAGAGAGGGAAGGGGTCCAGATCATCCCGCTGAAGTCAAGCACGCAATTGGGCTGCCTGAATTAGTAGCCTCAGCTCCTGTGTTCAGTGGAGCCAGCTACCTCCAAAGGGCTGTTCAACTGGAGGATCATTCCTTGCAGTCTGCATCTTGTGTTTCTGCAGCTCTTTCTTTGGACAGAGGTGTCTTTTTGTGCCTGTATTTTCTTTTCTTTCTCTTTTTTTTTTTTTTTTGGTTGCTTGCTTGGTTGGCTGGTTGTGTTTCATTCTGCACCTACTCTTTCATGCATATCTTCAGCTATTATGTCTCAGCCCATGTCTGGAGGGTATTCTTATGGCAGTTTGTACGTGTCGGAAGATGCAAACTATAAAGAAACAAAAGAGGCTTTTGGCAATGTGTTGCTTAAGTTGGGAGGCATTCAAACTTTGTCAAGGAGTCAGGATTCTTAAAGTATATACATTGACATAAGGGAAAGAAAAAAGAAAGGGAAGGGTATAATTTTGCAGACTAATTTAGCTTCCACAAACAACTTCCCTCAAAAGTCCAAACACCCAGTTCCCCTGCTTTTGCTTCACCGAGCTGACCTAATTCCTAGGGTGAACTCACAAATTAAATGGACTTCTGCAGCAACAACAACAAAAAAGGCACATATATGTCAGAACCATTAGAAATTTTGATGGGTCCATGGCAAGCAAGATCTGTTGTTGTTGTTAAGCTTTAAGTAGAAATGCGCTTGTGCGTTGCTACGTGTTTGCATACCACAAGCCTTACCAACAGAGCTGTGGGGGAGCATATTTCCTGCCTCAGTTTTTCAAGATTGCTCCTTTCTGCCTGGTGTACCCCAGGACAAATGTGAGACGTGCTCCATCAGCAAGAGAGACCCAAGCCAAAATAGCCCACAGTGTTGCTGTTAGCATGCACGGCTCGAGTGCTGAAGGCAGAGCCCCGATTTCTTCCTTGTATCAGGCAGTGTATGCACCCTGTTTCTTCAAATGTGGTTCTTAAAACATGGGTCTTAAAAACAGGGGTTGGTTTCCAGGGGAAGCTCCCCCACTGCATTTGAATAGTGAAATACAGATAGAAACAGGACGAGAACGGGCCCCATCTTATAGTTACAGCACTCGTCTGGAAAATAGGAAATGGAAGTTTGTTTTCTAGTGTAGATCAGGCAAGACAGGGTTTGATTCTGGCTCTCCCACATGCTCTGATTTATTCTAGCGTGGGACGCTGTCTGATCAGAAATTCGTGACTTCCTCTACTTACAGTGTTTGCCGGTGTGTTTTTTTAAAATAGTGCCGATTTAAACAAGAAGTCGTAATAAAAACTAGTGCCGGAAGTGTTTAACTACTGTTGAAAAACACAGGAGAAAAGAGGCACGGTCTGGTTGGGAGGGCAGAGTAACTGGCCCTCGGTGGGGGCAGCAAGCTATGCGGTGCTGACGGCGAACACGGCACAGAGCAGAGCGCGCCCTGCCAGACGGGGTTTACTTTGTTAGTGTCGCTGGGCCCTGGACTCGCACACCTCCAAATTGGATTATCCGGTGGAAAAATTAAACACCCGGCAAAGGATCGTACCTGAAATATCGAATGTGTCTGCAGTTACTCAGAGTAACAAACGATTTTCCATAGAGGTGTGGAGAGAGCACGGTTTGCCAGGGAGCTGATAGAAGAAGTGCATCTGGAAGGGCTTCCAGTGTGAGTCAGTCTGCGTTCAGCGTTACGCCGCGGTGGCAGTATTTGGCACTCGACTTTTAAAGGGCATCTGGGTGTCAGCCTGTGTATCGTTCATTGTGTCCAGCAAGTGTTGTAGGTGCCTAATGCCCGGTCTCATCCACACGTCTCCCCATGCCACGTGCCTATGGTCAGGTTGGATCTGATGAGCAACACTGATTCTGTCCGTAATTACAGACATGGCACTAAAACATTTAGTGTAATATCCTGTCTGCCGTGATGTTCCTGTTGTCTGGAAGGAAGACTTTAGTTGCACAGTGCTTAAGTAAAACAACAAAAAACATAATCACTGAGCAGTCTACTCTTCAGTTAAGCTCTGACTACCAGCATCATTATTTTCCCTCATTGCAGCGTTAATTTTAACTGAGGAAAAAGAAATTGACACGCACTGCGTCTTGTCCTTATTTTAGGGTTCTAGATTATATATTTTAGTGCTGTGTAAGGGTTTGGTGTGCTATGGACCTACTTTATCAATAGTGTTAATTCCTGGATGGAGTAAAAACCTTTACCAAGTGATGGTGACTAGATAGCAAAACACTGTTTGGATTGCTTTTATCATTATTATTGTATTTTTTTTTTATTTAGAACCCTGTGAGCCACCACATGATAATGGTGACTGCAAAGAAGCTAAGCATGTACATATGTGTTTGCAGGATCAGGTTTGTGGATGCACATGTTAAAACACAGCAATGTCTTGTCAGAAAATTTATACCAGATGCTATTTCAGTGGAGATATGAAATGAGAGAAAAAAAATAATGTGTAAAATACCATTATTTTTTATCTGAGACATTTGGTAGGTAGGAAAATATATCTGTTTCATGTGTATAAGAGACTATTGTTAGCTAAAAAATACTTTTTGCAAGTGGGATAGCTGTTTTTCAAGCATTAGCATTTCCTCTCTTGGCAGTAACAGAGAATCACTATACTTTAATTCATTTTTGTTTGCAAGACTGTATAACTTCTTGTACGAAAGATAGTGTGTTACCATGTCGATGAAAAATGTGAAAGAGTATATTTTCTTCTCATCCTTCACTACGGACAAAAATAATTGGATTTATTTTATCTCAGTGGTACAAAACAATGGTTACCACTTTATTAACTGGACACAATGAAACATGGCTTATTTTCTACCCAACTAGAGCTGGAGCCAAACCAAATCGCTGAATACAAACCCTGAATACAAACCCTGAAATGCAGCAATGTTTGGATCGGATTCCAAAATGGTTCAAAGGTGGGCGAGCTTCCACTGAAACCAAGCATTGGGTTTGATCACTTTGGCCTCTGGCACCGTCTGGAGAGACACTCAATTTTCCTGTGTGTAGTAATCCACCTTTCAGCTTGCACGCTGGGTTAAACGTCTCCATTCCAGGCCGGGGATGAGGAGGGTGGAGAGCCCTAACCCTGCACTGCATGAGGAAGAGGAGGGTTGAGCAGCAAGAGGAAGGTTTTCCGCTCCATTCTGGGAGAAGGGGCTCTGCCGCTTTGCGCTGTCAACACACAAGCAAAATCAGGTCCTTTGGGGCAGAAAACCTGTAGATTAAACACACAAAGAAGCGGGGTGTTTCTGTTTGTCTGAGGAGCTCGGCAACTGTGAGCCAGCGAATGTCCAGTGAGGCAGCGGGCGCGCGGGCCCATGTGCGCAAGGAGCTCCCAGCAGGCCAGTTCCCACAGGGACATCTGCGAGTGCTGGGTGCGAGCAGCAGCAGAGTTCACTCATGGTCTCACCCTATTAAAACAGAAAGAAAAATACAACTGGTTTAATCCATTATAGCAGTACGCACTTGTAAAATAATACTGACTATCCGCAGGAATTTCAGTAGCTTGAACTGAGAGAGTAGGGACCCTGTTGGCCTTCTGTCTTTCCTTAGCTCCTATTTTACCTGGTGCTCTCAAAGTGGATTTGAAAGGAGTTTAGGGATACTTAAATGAAGGGGACCAAGAGGAAGGTAACTATAGCCCTGTGCCTCTTCCTAGCCCTGCAGGCAGCTGGAATGGCTGCTGCCAGCCCCCAGCTCGCAGTGAGCGTTCGAGGTGCTCGGGAACCTCGGGGGGCTGCCAAGACACTGCGTCGCGGTCGGATCCTGTGCTCCAACCCAATGGCCGCGAGCCAGGCTGCAGGCTCCACACTCTCTTAAAGTCTATAAAACTGCATTTCCCTCCCATTAAGAGGGAAATGACTTTCATGTTGCGTTGCTGTAAAAGGAGCAGGAAAGCTAATGTTGTCTTTGCACACCTTGTTTAATATGCTTTGTAAAAATATCCACCTGACCTCACTGAGACAGGTTTTAACAGGGATAAGAAAAAAAAAAAAAAAAAAAAAAAAAGACCCCAGACTCCTTGGTGTAGCCTAGTAGGCTGGATGTCCTATTTATTCTAATCAAAACCCCAAACATTGCACTAACAGCCTGATCCTATCACCCAAGGGAAAAATTCTGGTATCCTTCCCTTCTACCTGCAGCCTAAACAGGACAAAACCACTCCACGGGGAGCAGCAGGCAGGAAAGGAGTACACTGAGGAGCGCCCACGGCAAGCAGACTTTAGTCTGACTCTCTCAGCTCTGTGCCTGGTTCACCTTTTACAAAAGCTTAATGTTTAGCTCTCTTCAATAAAGTTAATTCTGATTTGTAGAATTAAGGGACAAATCCTTGTGGCCACATTATCAGCTCAGTAGAGCTCCAGCGGTTTCCACCAGTGGAAGATTTGGCCCACAGTAGAAGAAAACAGCGCGAAAAGAATAAAGCAGATTGTCAAATTGACTAACGTGTTTGGGGAAGTAAAATTCCACACCTTTCTTTTGCCTTTGCAGTAGTAAAAATCTGCAAGGTTTTCTGCCACTTCTTGTGGTTCCTGTTACTGGTTTTGTGCTTCTGTGCTGTGAAGGGCTGCTTCGCGGTGCTACTCCTTATTTTAGGGGTGACAGCATATGGAGGCACTGCTTCCTGGTAAACGCCTCCCCACCACTCTTTTTCATCATTCAACACGTTAATCTTCTCAAAAGGGGAAGCCCGGTTTTGCGGTTATAGTGCTAAACTGGGAGTCAAGCGTCTGCCACAGGTTCACTGTCTGACCACAGGCAAGTCACCTCATTTCTCTGTGATTCAGTTTTCCACCCATAAAACAGGGATAATAATAGTCCTGTGCCTTTTCAGGGGTGAGTTGAGGATAACTTGCCTGCTCTTTAAGCAAGGTGTTTAGAGAGTAACTTCAAAGTAAAGCTAATAAACATGAAAATACAAGTCACCCTAGCAAAGCTCTGGCTGTGCATTTATAGTGGCTAGGCAAAAACATTTATATTTGTTAACATTTTTTTGACACAGTCTTCCCTTTCACGCTGCAGACCTGCATGGAAAGTAGGTTCCATGCCACCTACAGCAGTCAGCAAGGGAGAAAAGTTTTAAGTATCTTTTCCGATTAAAATAAAAAAGAGAGGCCCCTTTTGGAGCTTGTTCCCCTGCTCAGTGTAGACCAGCTGGTGGGCTCAGGGTGAGCTCAAGCCTGCCTGCCTGCCCTGCCTTATTCTGTGCCAGTGATTCCTACATATGGGGCACAGAGACTTTGCATGCGATGCAGAGAGGAGAGCTGTTTCTAACCTCACCAACTTTAATGCAGCCCTCACTGTGTGCACTTCAGAGGAGCTGTTTACCTGTGCAAGAGGCTGCGAGGACAGGGCAGGTTGCACTGCCAAGGTTGCAGGCGAGGCAGATGAAACACCAGAGCCAGGAAAGCAGCATCTGGGAGGTAGCGCAAGGAAGTGAAGCTTCACATGGGTGCATGGACTTAACTGCAGAAAATGTCTGAACTGAATCTTAAGTTCGGAATAATTACATTGCGGGGTATGGGTTTGGAAGGATCTCGTTCTTGGCTCCACAGGCCCTTTGCTTCAACCTGCTGAAGCTTAAAATACTTCAAATGCATGAGGTGTTTTACATATGTACACATTTGGTGTGACTCTGTGTGTTTGTGTTCAACTCCAGTGTCATGAGCCAAAGGCTTGAAACGGCGAACAGATTTGCACTGCTGACGAATGAAGCATTTGCTCTTGACCAACCAGAATTTCAGATAAAAGTCTTTTTCATCTTTCATCTCCCTCACTTTTTTCCTTTTATTTTTTGAAGACCTAATGGGTCTCTTTAATGGTGAAACCACTTCTGTATAACATGTCTTTTTATATTTTAATTTTTTTTTTCTTCTTGGGATAATTTATAGCACAGTGTGGAATCTGAGACAGTTCAAGCTGTGCCAAAGGGCTTGGCAACAGGAAGAAAAGCTGAGCCACTGTGATTTGGAACCATAATACAAGTTATAAAACTTAATTTTAGAAATTCAGCTACTGGGAACTGCTTTTAAATGTACATTTTCCTTTTAGTATATAAAATGTTTCTGTGTCTTGATTAAGCTATTAAGGTGGTGTGAAAGAGTGCTCTGTAGAGTAAGGGCCATGCAGAGTTTTTCCAAGGTGATTTGCTATTTATTCACTGATATACTAAATTGGCAGCTGGACTTAGGCAGATGTTTATATATTATTGCTGTGGGAACATGTGGAATAGGGCTTTGTGGATTATTAAAGTGAATTTTGTGTCAGTCCATTTTACTGCAGTAGTTGGGAGTTCAGAGGGGACTCACCACAGGAAGAGCAATGACCACCTCTGCAGACGGAGGAAGGAAATGCAGAGACACCTACAAAAGGCAGCTATTTGTGACAAGTAAATGAAAATTAGGAGCAGTTAGATCCTGTGGTATAAAGAGAAACTGCAAATAATGCTGCATTCTTCAGCCAAATAGGTAGAAATAAAGATGTCATCTTGTTTGACCTTTGGGTTAGAGATTTGACATACATTCACTTAGGGGTAATAGTCTCCTATAGGAAGAAAGGGGAAGGGATAAGCCCCAAAAATTCACAAAGCAATTGATTTATTGGGACAAATGGAAAGTGTAGAAATGAGATTGGGTTTAAAAGTGTAGAAATGAGATTTTTTGGGGGGTAAAAAAAAAAAAAAGAGGGAAGATGACATCCACTGCTCCACAAGAAGGTCCCCAAGTGGAAGGTACCAAAACTACACTTTTGGAGCCAGGGATCTAAGTGCATTGATTAAACACAGGAGGAGGAAACTCCTGTGAGGAAACTCACTTCACAGTCAATATCTTGCCCTCCATTTGGAGAAGACTTCTTTAAAGGATAACTTGTTTTCCAGAGGTGGTCTATTTTTGGTCTTTCTGCTTAAACCAATGAATAAGGGGCTGGTTCCAGTGATCTTTTAGGAGAAAAAGTCCACTTGGGAAAAGAAAAAAAAGTATCAAGGGGAATTTTGATTGTACCTGCTTGAGAACCAGGCTGAAATATCTCATTCTAGATATTTCACCAAACAGAAGTCTGTGAGAGAAATATCTAATTTGCCCCCAAAACGTGGTGTCAGCAAATGTCCAGGATAAGATACACTGATGATGAAGGATATCTTATAAAATGGAAAACCACAGGACACAAAAGTGCTTTGCAAAATGGTGACAATAGGTTAACTTTTAAGAGGTATTTGTAGGGACAGAGAGAAAGCAAAAAAATTAAAATTTGTGCTTTCATGGTACCTACTGGAGCGCAAGATGGAGATTAGATGAGACAGCCTTCCTGTATGTTGTATATGCACTCTTTGTGGTTACTGAGCAGCAGGACATATTATGACAGGGACACTCGCAAAAGATTCCAGAGCACAGGCATGAGTCAGAAATTCACTTCCTTATCCTTTGTACGTTGCTCACTGCTGTTAGTTAGAGCTTATCTTGAAAACTGTCCAACCCATAGTGAGAGATGTCTCTACCGTTCCACCTCAATCCAGAGATGGTCTGGAGGTGCTTGCTGGGCTGGATCCATGCCTTTCCATGCCTTCTCCATCCCTTGACACCTCTAGAGGACATGGTGCCAGAGCTTCACAGGCAGCTCCAAGGGGCTGCCCTTGGGGAATGTTGGACCCTCTAACATCCACACAGCAGTGGCTAGGAGTGCTGTAAGATCAGCATTTGGTGTCCTATCGTAGGATGCACAGTGACACCTCATTTTTTGGTACCTCCACACACCTTGAAAAGAAACTTAATTTTCCCACAATTTGAATTCTGCCAGTTTCTCTCTTGCAATTCATTGCTAAATGATCCAAAATTTCAATTTGTTTAGGTGTGATAGCATTGTAGTAGTTACCAGAGTACCACATGTTATCACAATCTGGGATTGAATTTTCGATGTGTTTCTCCCGTGCAGGTGTAGCCCAGGGGGCACTGAAAAAGCTTCCTCTCTTTATCCATCTGGCCAGAGATTCCCCATTTTTTAAAAATGTTTCTTCCTCTGGTATGACATATAAGAGAGGAATGTGCAATTTTCAGTGGATCTGTTTTTCTAGAGCAGTCCATGTCCAAGGTGGCCTTCCCTGTGCTACGGTTACAATGCATGACTTGTTTGTATCTCCTGTCCTTGTAGAGCTATTGCTTCAGTTTAATTTCAGACATCCACTAGCTGGTTGGGTGCCTCGCCAGGGGATCAGGGGTAAGAAAAAATAGCCAACCAACTTCGTATGTGAGCCATATTCTTCAGTGAGATTTTCTCATCTTTTTCCCCCCCCTCCCACAATAGGACATCGTCAGAAAATAGATGAGCAGACAAAGCCCGGCAGCTTGTCCTTTTCAGAGCGCCTGAGCGAACTGGAGCAGTTGCGTCGTACGGCCATGAGGGTCAGCCCACACCACCCAGCCCCCACACCCAACCCGCGAGCTTCCTTGAACCACACCACTGCTTTTAACCCTCAGCCTCAGAGTCAGATTCAGGGTAAGTACCCGAACTCCCCCCTCGCTCGCCCGGCAGCGCCCGTGCAGTCCGCAGAGGTTGGCACCCCCGCGGCGCTCTCCCCGTCACCTCCCGCTTCTCCCAGGCTCTTGCGGCAGCCCCAGGACACGTGAAAGTCAGGGCAGCAGCCAAGGTGGTAGCGCAGCAGGCAGAGCTGCCCGAGTGGAGCGTCGGTGTTGGCCTTTCCGGTCTGCGAACGCAACCGTAATCATGGCAGCGTAGGAGGCCGAGCGAGGGAAAGCCGCGCGAGCAGATTTTCTTTGCTCCCCTTATGCCATTTGGGGCGGTGGGAGGAGAGCAAGGAGGGGCTTTGTTGGAGATGTCTGCATTTTTATAAATCCAACAGCTTTGAAGGGGTATGCCCTGCCTCATCTTTGCATGGTCAGCACAGTTCATGGCAGTAACCTTAAATACAGAACTGTAGTGCTTCAAGTCTTCATTTCTTTGCAAAGATACCATATTCCAGAATCTTTCTATATGTGTCAGAATATTTCCTGATGGATATTTATCAACTGTGTACTTGAATGACAGAAAAATACTTTCCATGGCTTGTTTCAATTTTTCACAGGAAGGTCAGAGCAAAGAGAGCTTTTCAGAGTGTCTTGCCCACTGAAGGTAGCCACTTAGAGCTAAGTATGGAGAGGCTAGTTTGAACATATTTCTGTTGCCAGTGATCGTTTTGGTTAAACAAAAACCTGCAAAATGGTGACTCAAGAGTCAGATTTCCTCCAAGGCTTGGGCAATGTTAATGAAATCAAGCAATAGTCTTAAGATCTTACCTGCTAGAATTGAGAGTATCACTGCTAAGATCCGATCTGTCAGTGAAATCTGCTGAAGTGCAGTGAGCAGTGACTCAGATCTCTAAGCTGTCAGATAATACGTATTTTGCAGAATATATATCAACATGCAAATGAATAATGAAATGCATCTAAAGTGCACGTAAAGGACAGTATTTGCTTTTTTGAGAGCTGTTCCTCATGGAGTTTTGCTTTATTCTTCCTGCCAGAAGGAAATTACCTTAATCAAGGTTCTCTGTTGGTGTTTTGGAAAGAACCAGTTACTATGAAGTGAAATCAGTATTTTTATCAGCATTCATTTTAAAATCAGGATACTCTTTGCTGCCTACCGGAAAAGGTGCTGCTTACATAATGCAATGCTTGTTACATCTTTTTATTTCCAGGGCTAACAAGTTCTTTGGCCTAGTGAAGTCTACTGCAAATTTGCAGTTAACTTCACTGCAAGCAGATGTAGGCATTTTTGAAAAGGGTGGGAAATAAATCAACATGTCCTATATGGTACAGCAAAAAGAGGCACCCACAAAAGATACAAGGACCCTTCAGGTCCTTTCCTTCCTGGAACAGTGCCAGGTTGCTCAGGCAAAGGATCTCATTCCACATATACAACTCCTGACAGTCCCCTCAGTTTCCTGATTTGTGGACTGAACCAAGTGGGATTTCTCCCACATTTCTCATGCAGAGATTTGTTCCTATAAAGGAAAATGCATGTATTATTATGGCTACTCAGCAGTGCGCGGCAACGTGGGTGGAGGCACTAGTTGCAGACTTGCATTCTTCAGCTTCCTTGGAACACTATATGCTTAGCAGAGTATCAGGTTTAACATCGAGCGTCCCTATTTCCCTGCGATGTTTTCAAGTTCTTCAGTTGTACAAGTTCAGAGTGACAGGCCTTCCGCACTCATCTAGAGATTCAGCTGCTCTCTCCAGAAATATATTCAGTACGTTGCTCTGCTTTGCATTTTACAAACAGGGTTTGAATGCATTTCACCTGTGAACGTAGCTCAGGAAATGATAGCAATTGAACTGCCAATGTTTCCTCCTCAGTACTCTCTTTTTAAATTATCAGTCTGCTTTCTTTGTATTTTGCTTTTTTCCTTTGCCTGTGAAATTCACACATTAGCCCAGCAACAGTGTAAGCAACTTGTTGAGGCTTGCAGTCACTACAGGTAAAATAAGCCTAAGACTAAAGTTGCTCTCATTTAGGATTTTTTTTATCTGCTACAGTTGCTTTTTAATTTACTGAGCACATCTTCTTAGATGATCATTACATTATCACAGCAGGGTAAAATGGCTATGATGTTTGGTGCCTAAACATTCTTCTCAGTGTTCATCACCTCAGGGGTTGATCTCTAGGGAGTCAGGATATTTTCATTTTTTAATTTTCAATAAACAGGATTACTTTTCAGTATGCAGACTCCCAAAATGAAATGCTTCTGACATATTCTGTAGCATTGCTATACTGATGTGTATACTTATTTTCATGCTGGAACACTTTTATTAAACCACTGTCACTGAAGAGAGCATAGGGTGCTTTTTATATAGACAGAAGACATAAAAAAGCATACATTGCTAACTTCTAAACACGAGCATTAAACTTTGCTTTAACTCAAACCAGTATGAATCACAGGCTACTCCTCTATTCATCCAAGTCTAATTATTCTTTTTTAAAAAACAAAACTAGCTCAAAATAGACATCTCAGACTAGTTCTTGGATTTAAAGGGGCAGGTTGCCATGCCACTAAACCACTGCTTATTTGTTGAGGTTTTCGTCTATAAAAGGATTGAGGTTAATTTTAACTTCCTATTTTACCAGGTTTTGAATTTGAACATAAAGCTGCTTGTGTCATGGATACAAGTCTAAGCAAGTTAAGAGACCATAAATTGCTATAATCGAGTTTTATGCTTCTTTCATATCACAAGGAGGGATAAAGTACACCTGTTCATTTAAAAACTCTAACCATAACCAATTCACAGACAAAAGGGGAACAGAAGGGGAGAAAAAGCTTCTACCACCTCACACATGTTTTAAGTTGAAAGATTACTTTGCGCAAGTACCAAGCATACAATGTCAAAGGATTTGACCTCCACTCACAGGAGTATGGAAATTCAGTTGAAGTTCAAAACCCAGCTAACACTTCAACCTTAACTCACTCCTGCCTTTGCTCAGACAGGAGAAGAAAATAGAGCTATGCTTTGAACTATTACGTATGAAAGTTTATTTAGGATCTTCGATGAGCATTTATATGTATATATATAGAGATGTAAAATATAAATATACGTGAATATATATGTTATGGTTGAGTTTCTCCTGATACCAATCTCAACCAAAAAGTAATTATATCCTTTGTGACTTCAGAATGGTCACTGTTAACCACAGCAGGTAGATCCATAATGAGCAGATAGATCCATAATTCAGGCATTTTACAAATTTATATGGTTTTCATATAGCAGGTTTTTTTTTCAGGGAAAATAGGAACATTTTAAATGTGTAAATAATCAGTCCAAGGAGATACTCATGGTGAGGCAGTAATGCAGACTCCCTAAATACTGTAAATAATTTCTAAATGGTGGGATTAGGAATATCTTACAAAAATGCATAGAGTTCAGTAATATCATGTTTCCAATTGATAATATATTATTCATGGGATAGAAAAGTAAATTAAGCTATATTTCCTGTGTCAGGAAAAAAATCATTATAATCACTACGTGCTTCTGTTTACGCTTTTATAGCCTTAAAAATGTCTGAGTTTGCTCACTCAGTTTTTTTTTTTTTTTTTTTTGGTAACCTTATATGCTAAGTTTCAGCAGGGGCCACGTTTTTATGACCAAGTCTAAAATCCCTGGAAACAAGAGTCTGTAATAAAATTGCTGACAGATCTTTAACCTAAGCAGCAGAATTAGCACCTACAGCAAAGTAACAGAGATCATTTAAAGACCAGCTCTTTGAATTAGTAAGAAATGTAGAGACTGTAGAGGTTATTTGTTGGCAGCCAGCCTTTTGTCTTCTTCCAGGTGCAACGCGCTTTGTTTAAGGGACATTTCAAGGTCTTTGCTATCAGAATCTTGTTCCACTGAAAACAGCCCAGGTTTATCTGGGTTCCCATGAAGCAGCAAAACACAGTAGTGGAGTCAAGGGCGGTGCTGAAGCACAGGGAATTAAAAAGGCTTTGCTCTTACTACAACTGTATCCTGTCCCGAATTTTAGCATTTCCCCCTTTAAATCATCCTAACAGGCGATGGGTTAGCAAAGCCCCAAGCGTGCGCAGGGCAGTGGCTCGCACCGGTCTGGTGGCACCGCGTTGGCTTCAGTGCAGCTGCGACCCCGCCTCAGCGCCCCGCTGCCGCAGGCGGCCGTTTTGAGGGGCTTTTGAGGAGCCTCTTTGACACACTGCCCACTTCCCACCAAGGCAGATGAACAGACTCCCGAGAGAAGGACAACGGCCCTTTCCAAGGCACCGCATGCCAAATATCTATATTTCTACGTGTCTCTTGGGCAGACCTGTGTCTCCCTCCCTTTTGCTTCCTGGCGTGCGCTTCCTTGGGTGCCACGCGCTCGCTTGTGGGGAGCGCAGGGGCTTTGGTGACGCGTCATTGTGTTCCCACTTGATGAACCGCCCGACCTCTGCAGCCCAAAACACACTCCCCTCCGCACGCCGAGCGAGCCCGGCATGAACCTGGCATCACTCCTATCACTTCTGCGCCTGCCTTCCCCTTCCCTTGCCCCCTAAATGGCTCAGAGCTGCATCCTGAACCCGGGAATCCAGGTTCTGCATTAGGAGGCAGCTCACATATGTTTTATTGGTGAGGGAAGATCCCTTTGGAGAGAGTCCCCCCTCTTGGCATCCGGCTTGCAGGGTGAGCAGCCAAGGTGCAGAAGGAGGGCTGGGACGCCAGGCACAGGGAGTCTTCATTACCTGCCTCCTCTTCCCTCCTTCTAGCTAGCAGGTTGCCCCTCCGCTTTCTCCCCAGGACCTTGCCTGGCTGAAGGTAAGGCAGGGAGGAGAGGTAAAGTGGCCCCGGAGCTGTGAGCCCGGCAAGTGTGTGTGCCAGAGCCACTGGAGGTCACAGGAAGTTTGTGGAAATAGTGGTGATTTCACAAAATATTTTGCAAACCAAAGCTGTTTAGCTGGATGGTTTCCAACCAGCTCTGCTGAGAAGGAAATTTTATGGAAAGAAATATCTTTTTTTACTGAAAGTACAGTATGTTTCTTTGATTCGCGTTTATGGCTCAGCAGATAATACTTTAGATACTGCTGTGAATAATCTCAGCAGTTTTTAAAGGGGGCAATATTATTAGTAGCAGACACACCATGCTATTTATTTTTTGTGTCACAACCCAGCTCTCATAAGAGAGACGAGCATACTAGTGTGTGAATCAGATTAGCCTACTTACAACAATTCTTCTTTCATTCAGTCTAACAGAATACTGGAACATAGAATCATGGAACCATTAAGGCTGGAAGGGACCTTTGGAGATCATTTAGTTCAGCCTCTCTTTGGTGTTAGAAGTCTTCATTCAGGCATCACCATCTCTTGCCATATCGACTGCCAGAAACAGGCCACCAGTTATGTCACTTTTGCATTCAGTAGATGGGGTGCTGTATTAAAAGTAATGTAGAAGGTGTTAGAAAAATATTATCTGATGTTTAGATGAAGCCTGGTCATCCTCTGCTCAGGAAGAATTAATTCAGGCTGCAGCAGGTGCAAAGGGGGGCAGTTAGTTTGACAAGCAGAATAGAAGCCTCACTTTAGAAATGAGGCCAGCAGAGCCAGCTTTATTTAGCAGAGCAAAACAAAAGCTGAGAGGGATGATGATTACAGCCAATAAACACAGCACAGAGGTGTAACAGCAGGGAGGGAGAAGAAATGTTTGCACTGAAGAACAACATTGGCTGAAGAACAAGCAGTTAGCCTGTAAACTGACCATGAATGAATTTATGCTGGAAATTAGAAGATAGTTCCTAGGCATCAGAGCAGTAAATTCTGGCAGCCTTCCAGTGGACTATTAGCAACTGAAAGATGTAATTCAAGAGGGTGCTCACTATGTTATGTAAGTGCAGAATATAAGAAGTGTCTGGGCTTCATCATCCAGGAAATGCTTTTGGGGCCCTCATTTTTTTTTCCAGTGATCAGTTCTGTGCACCTGTGGCTCCTCTGAGCCAACACAAGAAACATTTCATCCTCCAGTATAGGCAATGGCAGCTCAAGGATCTTCTCAATTCTTTGCTCAGTTGGATTGCAGAGACAAGATAAAGTCACTGCCTGCAACCTCCTAATGAGTTTCTTACTCTGCCTTCAATCAGGTCTTTAGGAGTTCTCCGAATGAAGCTCATTTTACATACAGAATCAGCCAGCTGTCCAGCACCAGCCCTGCCAGCACAAACTCCAGCGAGCCTAGCGTGCTGGCAGCCCAGAGCGTAAATCTCACCCTTTGCCTGTTAAGGGGAAGACTTTTTCACTTCAGAGCAGCAGGAAATTATCACAAACGTCCAGTGTGTTCTCCCTGTCATCACCTCCATGCACCTCAGGTGCTACAATTCTTTCCCTTCGAGCCACAGATTTATTCTTCCTCTGTCTGTTCTCATTCAGGGCAGAACAAGGTGAGGAAGCAAGTTCCTCAATACCTGGTAGAGGTTCAGGCAGTGTGCCCAGCTGCAGGGCATAAGCCTTGCTCAAGAGTCTTCCCTGTCTCATTATTTTCAGCTCTAGAAAAAAAAAAGACTTGAAATGCTTTAGCTTTTTTCATCAACTTAAAACACTAATGGAAAGAGTTATGCAATGGTATAATGGTAATCCAGAGTATTTCCAAGTGTCGATATATTTAAAAGATACCAATCTTTATATTCCAATTGCCTGGCACGTCCTGAGATTAAAAAAGCAGTAGACAAAGCAACAAATATGTTCTCACTCCTCAAGCACATCTCCACTTACACAAATTTTCCCCTGTTTTTTTTTTTTTTTTTTTTTTCACCACATCCTCAGCACAAAGCATCCTAAAGGACAACTCTAACTAAAGTTTTAAGGCAGAAATCAAGGACTTCAGCTCTCAGCTGTCCAAGTTGTTTTGTACGTCTTTTGGCAAGCTATCTAGGCTTCATTAAAAAAAAAAAAGGGGGGGTTCAGGAAAAATTGACAAATAGAAAAGAGTTTCTCAGCAAGATTTTGGAAAGATCATTCCCAAGCATCCAGGCATCAGAGAAATCAGTGATAGATATGGAGATGCCTTTGGAAGATTGTAAAGCTGTGTAGCTGCATCCTTTAGACACCTATAAGATTTGGCAGCTCATGCCCAGCCACTGCTTGATTTTTCATGAATCAGTTCATGTCTTTTACCACATGAGAACAATTTTGAGATGATAGATGCTGCTAAGAGAAATAGAGTTTGCAGGTAGGAACAAGTATCCCCAATTCTGCCTTGAACTTCCACAATTCTCTCTGTTTTGTTTTGTCATTTCTGATTCTGTAAGCCAAAATCCCTTCTCCGTTATATCACTGCAAAACTGGAATCACTGCTTGACCCGATGCAGTAATTTTGTACTGCCCAGGGTTAGTGCTATTGGTAGTAACTGTGACCATCAGAGAAGGGAGTGAATTATATAGGCTCATATTTTGCTGCTTTAGTTCTCCTCTCGTTTAGTAGCAATGCCAGTCAGCAGCCTCAAGTGCTGAATTCTGGGGCAACTGAAATGGCTCAACATCTTTCAGGTTTGCAGCTTTATTGCAGTCTCCTCTGAGACACGCAGTGGCATTTCATATCTGCCATTTAGGGTAGCTGTGTCACCAGGCTCTTGCTAGTTTTCCATGGGAATGCCTTATTCTGGAAGGTCAGCTCACTGCTCCCCATGTCCTGCACCAGGGTTTTTTACACTGGCACATCAGGGTTGTCAAAAGCAGATATCCCTGCCTGACTCCAAGGCAGGTGCTCCCACTGTCCTGAACTTCGGACAGCAGCAAGAGCTGGTGTATTTCACAGCGTTTTAACACTGGAGGCAGATACCGCTTGCTTTTTGGCCTGTCTCTGGAAGCATATTCCTGCCCTTTGAATAGCCCAATTGTGATGAAGATTAAAAGTGCTGATTGCAAAACTCTGGTAAACAAAATCTCTCTTAGTTCTTTACTGACAAACCCAGTTTCTTTCCATAGCATTCTCTGCCTTAATCCCCTCCTGGCAGAACACAGCATGTTTTGATACCAGAGCTCAAATTACCTCCCATGGTAAATAAAACAAACAAAAAATAAATAAGAGCTCCTTACCCTAAAAACAAACACCCACTGAAACCAGGTTGTTACTCAGTTAGTACTACCCATGTGCCAGAAGATACCACTGTGATTTTGTAATTGAATGTATTATTTTCCCTCAGATACCATGCGGAGCCTTTCCAAACTAATGCTAAGGGGCTAGGGCAGGACGACCACTGACACCATTGCTGCATGTCCCCTGGAACATGAAGGAGGAAGAAATGAGTAGACCAAAGTACAAGTTAATACTCAGATATTCAAGCGCTGGCTTCTTCCAAGTAGTGCTGGACTGCGCAGCAGTTCAGCGAACTGCCAGGAAAACTCGCGGTTTCACAGCCAGCTTTACCACAGGTGAAAACGCCGCCGCTGGCCTGAGTCATGCGGGCTGCGTGTAGACGGCTAGACTGGGGGAGAGTGATATCAGCCTCCCCGCTCCGCGGGAGGCTGCGGTGCCTGCTGCCAGCAGCCACCAAATCCGGGTAATTCCGGCCCCTCGTTGCAGCACACGATGGCTTTAGGCCGGCCCTGCTCGGAGTCGACGCGCTTGCTCCGTGCGGGGCCCCCCGCAGCCTGGGGCTCGGGTTTCGCTTCCCCTCAGCAGCACCGGCACCCCCTCTGCTTTCCTCAGGAGGGAATTTTTACCCCACGGGTGGAGGGGCTCCTTTCACAGCATGAAGCACAGATAGGCCCTCGTGGCTTCTGCTGCTTCTTTTCAGTGGGGTATCACTTCCAGCAGATCCTCCGTGATGTTCCTGTGTGTCTAAAGGGCTCACCGCTGCTGTTACATGACTGAGCGCCCAGCGCACCCTTAGTAAGCTTGTAAATGAGTTTCCCAAGCGATTCAGCACATTATGACTCCTGTACACACAAGTGGTTTAGCTACACAGAACAGTGTGCTGCGGTGCACTGTGTAGAAACAACTCCATGAAGCGCACTGTATATACCCAAGCAGATGAGTGTCCCTCTGACCGTTTTTGTTTAATTCATACACCTCTTCACATAAAAGCACTGGGAAGCATCAGCACAGGCTATAAAACCATATAAGATTTGTGGGGTTTGCTGTGACTTGATTTTTAACACTAAATGCCTAGGGCTGTTTCAGAGGTTTGCTTGTTTTATCTGCATTAGGCAAGATTTCCAGTTCAAGAGGGGTTATTCTGAGGTGCTCAACTTCAGAGGCCTGGGTGTCAGAAAGTGCTGAGCAGTATCTACAAAGCGAGATGCTTGGAAAGTCTTTAATTAAGCACCCAAAAATGCAAATAGGTCACTAGATACACTGTAGAATTTTGCCATTGCCTTTTACATCTTTTTGCTTTTCAGAATAATTATAAGTATTACAGCTTTTAGATACGGCTTGGACAGTTTAGGTTCCCTCAGCCTCTTGCAGATCATATTCATTACATTCATCATTCTTCAGATTCTCTTCATATTCACTGCCAACAAAAGAAAATGAAACCAAAAATCCTTTGCATAGCAAAAAGCTACACATTCAGTGAAAACCACTCAGTTTTCAGTATTCAACAAATTTGCTGTGAATTGCCATATTCTTTGGACTGTAGAGAAGACAATGGTTTCTCAGAAGTGACACTTTATTTTGTCGGTGTGATGATGCTTTACAGGAAAGTGAATGAGTTTAGCATCTATGATGATTTCAGCTGTCGTTTGTATAAGATTGCTGAAGTATATTTAACGTTAAATATTGCAACGCAAGCACTGCCACTGCATATGTGAGCTCCCGGGAATAGGTGGGATTGGTGTTGCTGGGGGAATAAGTTTTTCTGCCATCTCAAAAGGGTGCTCACCTCTCTCCTTAACCAGGATAGATTTGTCCTTAGACATGACTGTGGGATCAAGGGTGGCTAAGACTGAACACAGGAAAAGGAGGCCAACAAAATGGCTCTTGTCAAGGGGTTGCATCTCAGACATGAAGCATGCTGGAAGTAAACACTATGTGCACACTCAAGAGTGCCTGCATGTTGCACCTTTCCTATGTGGTGTCAGGAAGCTGGGCGGGCCCCTGTGCAGAGATGGGGCAGACCGTGCGGAGCGAGCGTGGCATGGACAGCTGGGAAAGGAGCCACTGATCTTTGTAATCCCTCACTGCTGAGGACAGGGGTGCAGGGAGGCCACGAGGCAGAGGCGGCCGGCAAAGGCCAGGCCGTCGCCAGTGCGTCTGCGGCCACCCTGGGGCGACAGCTGCGTGCACGGCGCCGGGACCGCGCTCCCCTGGGGCTGCCTGGCCCGCAGCTCCTCTCCTGCTGCTGCCATTGCCTGGGCACGCAGGGCAGCTGGGACCGTGTTAGCAGTGAGGCCGGAGCGGGTGGGAGAAGTAAAGGCAGAGAGGGTAAGAACAGGTTTTCCTGGAAGAGCGAAGGAAATATATCCATGGAAAAGCAAAAAAAAAAAAAAAAAAGAAAGAAAAAAGAAACGGCGGTGCTAATTCTTGTACTTGTTTGATCATGTTCAGAGCCTCTTAAACTTCCACAGAAGGGAGCGCTGTTTTTTTGCGAGGGTGGTGTGCAGAAAATGTGTGTCCATGTGAGCTCTGTATTTGAACACTAAACATTTCCCCAAAATGTAATTCTGTTCCTCCTGTACTTGGAATAAAGTGATTTTACAGGAAGCACTGCCTCCAAACAGCAAGCAAAAGAAGGGCTGTTGGGGCAAGATAGGGCAAATGTAAATGTGTCTGAGCTAGCTGCTCCACCCAACCTCTCATCTTTGTATGAAAAAAAAAATGTTTCCAATAACTGAAACAGGCAAGGTCTGATCTGCACAGACGGTCTGCAGGCATCTGCCCAAGAAGCTGACGGTTGGCTGGTACATCCTCATCTGATTTATGTTGTGTGTGTGTTAAGCCTTAAATTGTTGAGTCTCTGGCTGGCTTCAGTGGTATTACTGGATGGTTGGTGTATGTTTTCAGCTCACAGAGCTGGCTCTGATACTGGGCTTGTTGGCTCTGAATCAATTCCAATCTCACACCTGTCTGAGACAATGAGGGCCTTGTTACATACATCTCCACCAAAGGCTGTCATACAACTTATTTTTCACATTTGAAGACGGAGGAAAAAAACGTTGAAGGGAGGACTGAGGAAATGCTGTCTCCTTACAAGACACATTCCCCATGCTTTGATGCAGCATGCCCCTCTTTTTTTTTTTACGTGGCAAATATTTTAACCAAACAAAGCCAAGGGAATCATTATGGCATGTATGCTTAAGCCTGACATGTAAGTGTAAGGACTGGTCTCCAAGGGCATATCTTTTAGGACCATTTTGGTGGATTAGACAGGGGTGACAGACAGCTAGGTTGCCCCACCCTTTCTGGAAGATTTGCCTCTAACTGGGTTAGCACTTACCTTCTTATCAGTTGACCTAGCACATGTGCCATTTGCCTGGCATTTGGGGGCCAGTTCTTGAGTACTCACTGGTTGTGAGAGCAGCTGGGCTTGGGTGTCACTGTGACTGAAGTCCTCTGCCTCCGGGCGCTGAAGTAGCTCAGCTTGGGTGGAGGATCAGGCTGGCTGTTAGCTCCAGAAATGGAAGCTGGAGTCTGCATTTTGCCATGGCAGTCCATCTTTCTCCATTTTCCTTCCTCTAGGTCTTTTGCTCAGGTATTCTAGATGTGCAATGTGTGAAAATGCTGCTGTTGGTTAGTTCTTTCAGAGGGTTATGTCAATTGAAGTCAGATTTGTTTTCTAGTTCTGCTCCGGTCAGGCGATACTAGTCCTAAACTAGGTGGTTCTAGTCCTAAACTGGGCCTTTTTCTGTCCTTTCTGTTGTGCCCTTCTTCACATTGAGGGCAAGTGACAGGAGGCAGGGAGAGCAGTCCTGTCCCACAGGGCTTGGTTTTGTTTCTTTTTTTTGTTTTGCATTGAGTACATTAATGGTGATTTTCCACCAGTTCAAACAGGAATCCTGTGGCTGAGCCTATCAAGTAGGAGTTTGCTCACCACTCTTGAAATAGCCTGAAAATGTAGTGGGGCCTTTTAGCCTTTCCCCATGCTCCATATTCCTGGGTATATGGGGCTAATTATGCTTCCTCATTTGCCAGGGGTGTTGCAGTGGGCACATCAGCCTGCAGATGTGCACATCACAGCTGTGAAAGCAACTAGGTCAATGCATACTTTCCCACTTCCAGTTCTATGCTTTGCTTTACGTATCCTGGTTGCTTCTGTTTTTGCCAGCACCAGTGCTGATTCCTGGCTGTGACTATGCAGACGTGAGCATGTTTGTGAATACATGCACATATGAAATGCACTGCAGCATCTTCTTGTGGCTCTCCATCTTGTCTCTTACCACTTTCTGTATTCTTTTCCCTTTTTGAGGAGGAAAACAGGCAGGAAAGAGACAAGTGTGAGGCACTGGAACTCTATTCCTATCCACTGAGCTTTAGAAGGTACAGAATTAAACCCAAAAGAGAGCTTTTCAACCAGGGTTAGCTGGCACTGCTCTGCTAACTAGGCCAGCTGAGCATCTACCCTTGCACCTTGCCAGGGTGGTCTTCAGCATAAAAAATAAATGATTAACTATGCAATGAGTGAACATTAAGACAGATGGTAAAATATACTTTTGTTGGTACTTGCACGCCTTTGTTTAAGAATACAGGAAAGGCCCTGCGGTGATGAAACGCAGACAGGAGTGTGATGTTATCTTGCACCTATAAACCTTGCGCTGAGTCCACTGGTGGCCACTATCCAGAACTGCTGAGTTCAGATGCACTTGGTTTGTACTCAGTACAAATGGCGCTTTCAGTCTTCAGTAAACAGCGTTTTTGCCCCAGGGCCCAAATCCTTCAAACATTTGCCTAGGTAATTGTCTGTTTTTGCCTTCTAGTGTCTCATCATCAGCTTATCTCTAAGTTCAGACTGGCTAAATGAGCATGTGGGAATGGGGGAAGAGCTGCTGGAGGATGGGGGAATAAACCATTTTGCATTTAATTCACTGGCAGAAGAAACTATTGCAGGTTCAGTTAGGTGATCATTTAGGATCATGTTGGGGAAAGATGAGTAATACAGCATATTAATTTAAATAAAGAGCCTCAGAAATGAAAGTATTTCTTTTTTGTTGTTGTTTCGGCAATTCCAAAATATCAACAACAACCAAGAAAAGAAAAACTAATTTCTAGTTGAATGTATGGTTTCAAAAATTTTGGCAATGTTTTGGGTTTTGAAAATGTAGGCATAAAACATTTCTTTTAGGAACATTTCTTAAGATTTTTTTTTTATCCTAACCAGATAAATAATCCAAAATACAATTAACTTGCTTTAGTCTGAAATCTTCATTTAGAGATCTTTTTCCCCAAATCTAAAATAAATTAATTTCTTGCTGCTACTTTGGGTTATTAAGTTGAAAATAAATGCCTTTGGGTTTATTCTTGTTGGTGTTTACTATAAGAAAGCAATAATTTTTGAATATTTAGTTGCTTATATATCAAGATTATATTTAGCTTTGAGATCATTTCTTACCTGGAAAATTGTTCTTTTTACTCATAATTACTAGTAATCTTGATCTCCTTGGCACAGCTGTGTAAAAGTGCTCAGTTCAGCACATTCAGTGGAGTTGAGCTGTGGTTAGTTAAGTTTCTAAAATGCGTCTGACACAGGTGTAAGTGTTTTATGGGCCTGTAATTGTCAGCAGAAGGAATAATTTTACATGATATTTCTGAGCAGACAGACTAGTCACAAAGTAGAAATTAAAAGAGGATATAGCAAGCTAGACTATAGAGAAGCTATAAAAGCTAGACTTTCTAAGCTGTTCAAAAGTGTTTAGTATGCTAAAGGTTTAGTGGTTAATTTTTAAGATGCTTAGCATAGAAAGTGATGCAAAACTGTTACTTGTATAACAAACAAAAAGCATCTCCTATTCTGAGAAGAAACTTTCCTTGGCTGGCAACACAGCAGCTGATTATTGATTAATAATGCAAATCAGGTTTTGCTTTCGTTTAGGCCATTTTGCAACATTGGACATGTGTCGGCACTTCTTCCTACCTATTGGATTGCAGTTTTCTGTTAGTGATGTTGCTGCTTGCTCCATCCATTCTGGTAAACCGCAAGCCAGAAATAGCCGTGAGCCACTTCCTACATGCAGGGACCTAAAGTTAGGGGCTGTGGAGAATGTTTCTGAGCAGCCTGGACCCGTGGAGGATGGGCAGGAGTAGGGACAGGGGCCAGTGTGGACGTGAGCGCAGGGTCACGGAGATTCTCCCTCCTGAGTGGCACAGGGATGCGGTCCTGCTTCAGACAGAGCTTTTCCCGAGCGCCGTGAGGAAGCAGCCCGCCAACAGCAGTGCCTGAATCCCGGTGCCTGCGTTTTCCGTGGCCTGGGGCTTGGCGCCGGGCGCCTGGCTTTGGCAGCGCTGCCAAGCAGTTTAACTCCGGCAACCGCTTGTGCGCGCGTTCGCTTGCCGAACTTGTGGTTGGCACCCGCAGCGGCTCTACAGGGAGAAGTCCTTGTAACTTCAGCATTCCTGCTGCCCATGTCTTTTGCCCTTCGGATTGAGGTCTGGTTTGCTCCAAAATCAGCCAATACAGTGTGTAAATGTGGCTGGCAGAGCTAACACTCCAACGGGGCAGAAATGAGCGTGCACCCTCAGTGCTCCCGCTCTCAGAGAGCTGGACAAGGAGACACGCTTTACTCACCCTCCTCCTTTTACAGCAATCCTCCAGCCTCTTCTGATTCACCGGGGAATCAGATTCTCCAGTTTTCCAGTGAATGCTATTTCTGATTCACCAGAGATGTCCTTCTGCCACCCCTGGGTGCCGTAGGTTAAATGGGATTTGTGGTGGCCACAGTGGTGCAGGAAGGCGCATTCCTTAACTAAACAGGAAGAGCCAAGGGATTTCATAAGGGAAGGAAAGCATTTCTTAAAAGGTATTTTAAATGTAGTTCTGGATTCAGTGCCTCTGACAGAGCGGTGAGTTGGGGCTTTCAGCGCATACTTCTAGGCTTAACTTATTTTCCACTTCGGTTTTGTAGACCTCCTGAAAACTGTCTCGGTGGTTTAGAAGAGAAGATTGTATAACATTTTTTTTTTCAATAAGCCTGTTTTTGTTTAATATTTTAATGGGAAACAGTGTATTAATGATCTACTTAAAATATATATATAATATGCATCATTCTAAATCTAACTCACTTTACAAATATATGTTCACACGGAGAAGACCTTACTTCACCTTGTAAATCAAAGCTGCACTCTGGAGAGAGGATTCATACCACTGAGCTCAGTATCATTTTTCTCAAGGTGACCTCAGTTGCTGAAGTATGAAGGTTGTATTTGATATGTCACTTACTTTCTCTAAGTCAATAAAATGAACTAGTGTGTCTTTAGATCATCAGAGATCTGCTTATTACCAAAAATTGTTTTAATCCTGATTTGTGTTGGAATTTAAAAGAATCCAAGCAGATTTCATTTGCCACCCGGAATAAGCATTTGGAGGGTGATACTCTGCTTTGTGCACGAAGTGCCCCTAGATGAATTCTACTTTATTAGTTTATAGGCTTTCTTCTGAGCACTTGGGATGAGATCATGAAAGTACAAATGGCTGTTATCTTCAAAGGCCCCTTTTATACTGACAAAACTCTACCTTACCGACTTGTATTAATAATCTGTTGCAATCCTAATTAGTTCATGTCAAGGTCAGTGTTTTGTGGTGGATAAAATGACTGTAAACTCCCGAGAATACATTTTTTCTTATACTACGCTCATGTGGAAAAATGGGAGGATAGCACTGGAAAATATAAAAGGAGAGATTGATAGGGACTCTGTTTATCTATAGGCTAAAGAGGTTTAATATGGTGTAATTAGTTCACAGCACCAGGAACAACCTTTCGGACTCCCGAGACCGTGTTGTAGTCACTCCTTTATCACTGTGCCTCTCTGTAGCCTGTAGTGACTTCCTCATTCAACTCTGCTCCTTTTTTATTTAGGCTACTGGTTCTCCAGTGGGAATAACTCATCTGAGGAATTTCAACCTCACATTGAATTGCCTTGCAACACAGACACAAAGCAAGGGAGCTGTTTCCCTGTGATGTGAAGCCACGGCCGCCCTTCTGAGCACGGGCCCCGGGTGGTTGACTCCTGCTAACGCAGTGCTGGGGAGCACCACGTACCGGCGATGCCTGCCCAGACTGGCGGGATCAAGCCAGGCCCCAAAGGCATATCGGCCTGCAGAGGAGGGTTCGAGGAGGCCCGCGAGCAAACATTCCTCGAGGTGGCTGCCAGGTTTTGGCCTAGGGGGTATGTTGCCGATTCCTTTCATCTCTCTCTGCGCCATGAAAGAGACACTTCGGAGGCATAGGCAGGATGGGGTTCATTTCACCTTATGCCTGTCTGGTGGATGTGGTTGTCTAGGATCTTTGTAATCGGGGAGGGAAATAGATGTTCACTGTGTGTGATTCATCTGGCTCGCTTTAGATGTCTCCTGTAGGAGGAAACAACTTGCACCCCACAGGTGCCTGTTGGACCCTGTTGGCAACACGTGAAGTCTAGACAGCTAGCTCGGAGGTAGATAACTACATCGTGGGTCCCCCAGGGGTGATAAGTCCTCCTGCAAGGGTCAGGATACCATGAGACAACATTACGTTTCGTACACAGTTGGCACCGTAGTCGTACGTCTGCATTTCCAGGGCGTGATACGCCCGTCCCAGGTGGGCTGAACCAGCGCGCCCAGGTGCCAGCGGCAGGGCAGAGAGATGGGTCAACTGACCTGCTTCCAAGGCGAGCGTGGCACCCACCTGCGCTGCGGGCAGGCTGCGCCGGGCACGTGCACTAAGTAGGGCGAGGTGGAAACGTCTCCCCCAGGCTGTTGTGACAGGTGAACTTTCCCTCCCGGGGTGACATCAGGTAACTCACACGTGCTCTGAGTCAGCCACGTGCTGGAATCGGTGCCGGGAGCGCGCGGCTGAGCTGCGGCTCTGCTTCCTGCATGCTCCGAGTCTCCATCTGTTCACCAGAGGGCTGCCCTCCTCATGGGGCCCTGTGGCCACCAAGTCACCAGCAGTTGGGAGGTGCTCACACACTACCGTGGTGCCGGGAGAGGTTAAGAGGAGAGGCAGGAGCCAGGGATGGGCAAAGCTGGGAAGCAGAGAGGTGGATCAGGAATACAGCTCTGCTCTGCAGGTGACTGCTGATGTTTGTCACGGGGACTGCGGCCCCACCTCAGTGAGGGCTGCCACAGGCCTTATGTCACCCCAGGCTCAGAGAAAGGTCATTTCTAGGTGTGGCTTTACCCAGCCACTTCAGGGGGCAGTAGCTCTCCCCACAACTCCTACGCGCTGCTCCCTGACCGGGTAGCTACAAGTCCCAGCAAACCAAACCTTGGCTTTCTCCCCAGTGCCTCCAAAGCCAGGGGTGCATGCGTGCGTGGCCACCCTCGCACCTCATGGGTCGTGGGGCTCCCAGTGCCACATGATCTTCCAGGCTGGACGCAGCGGGACGGAGGCTGAAGAGTCCGCTCGCCGCTGGCAGCCGCGTGGTGTCCACCCACCCGGTTCCCTCACCGTTTCGGCGTGTGCTGCCACGGTGCCTTTAGAGATAGGGGAAAACACTGCCATGGCACCGAGCCTGCCTGGGTGCCTTTCACAGGGGAGCCAGAAGAGGGGAAGGTCAAGGTTGAACTCGTTTATTTCATTCCTCCTGGATGTGGGGAGGGAGGGAAGAGGAGGCCAGTGCAGTGGAGTGGAATGTCCCTTCTGAATAAATAGCTGTTGCTCTCCAGGGTGAGTCACAGCCCAGCAGACAGGGAACAGGACATCCTCCATCCACCACACTCAGCTTCCCAACTCCTGCGGGTCAGTGGCAGCGGGAGGCCTTGCGGATTGCCCATCGTGCCGTCGTGCTCTTCAAAGCAGCGGTGACGCCAGCCCAGGAGGAGTGTGCTTACTCAGGAGGAGGGATGGCTTCTATTTCATGTGAGCAGCTTATGCGCTGACCTGCTAGGACAGCACCTACGCTGGTTGTGAAACTGGCGTTTGCACAGGTCGGGCTTTGGAGCTGCCTCTGCTTCCTGACTGGGGGCACCAAGTCAGCAGTGAGACGTGAGTGACGCTTTAGGGGACGCCCTGCCCCCAGCCAGTTAACACTGCTAAAACGCCTCGTTTCATTTCGTTACTGCACGTAGTGTACAGACAGTTCTGTTAGTTTAGGCAGTCCTTTAAGGCAACCTTAAACATGAAGGAATATACATTTCTCCCCCTCCTTGCCCTTCCTTCTTTGCCCAAAATATACAAAGCTAGAACAGGTGCTTTCCTCTGTTGCCTTTGGTATCATTTCCAGGCACATTAATATCATTAGAGCACTTAACTTTCTTGACACGGAAGCGAAGAGAGGGAGAGAAATTCAAACACACTCTTAGGATGCATTCAGTCTGTGTTCCCCCTTCACTGCCATCCATGGCTGAAGAAAAGCTGGCAGAAAACGATCATGTGAAACTTGTGGTGTTTCACTTCGCTCAGAACCGGAGAATTGATACACTCAAAGCCGCTGACGGATTTGCACCATTTTCTTCCCCAAGACCCTTTCTAGTACAGTGGTTACAAGAAATGAGCTAATTTACCAACAAGGGCCATACAGACCGGTCAGGGTAGATAATGCACAGAAAATAAATACGAAGGGGAGCCAAGGGTAGAACTGGCACTCGGCTTCCCAGTCTGTAATCACAACGCTCTCTGTTTCTTTGTAGTCTTTTTTACTCTATGTTTATTCTATGCTTATGCTTCTCCAGGGGCTAGTACCTTTCTGTGTGTCCATGCAGCATATTTGGGGAGGTTCTGCATCAACATTAAGAATAGCTGTGACAGCAAACAGCATTAACAAGCTGTTTTTTGTTGTTTGTTTGATTGTTTTTTGAAAGATTTCTACTTGAGGCTCATATTTTATCATATTTTTCTACTTTTTTTCTCAAGGGTTTGATGTCTCAGTTGTGTAGAAATTCTCTCATTTCCTACAGGAGACGTTATAGAGGCTTAAATGCCTCTAGAACTCCCCTAGCTTTCGTAATGCTCCACAAAACCACCGAAATAGTGAAATGAAGTGAAAGCAAATGCGGAGGCAGGAGATCCCTGCCAAAGGTCTCTCCTCCAGAGAATCACTCAGGGCTTGCTTGCTGCTTGCCCCTCCTCCCGCAACTTAAAAATTCCCAGATATGTGACATATCTGTCACTGTCCTTCTTGGCCAAAATAAGTCCTGTCACCTGTTAGCAGCCTAGAAGGGGCTTTTCAAGGCCACAGAGAGGGGGGAAGGCTCAGTGCCTTTCCATTTCTAGTGGATCTTTCGAGGCTTAGGAGGGCTTTTACTCGGGCCGAACGGGCCTTCGCAGCCCCCTCTGCGCAGGCTGCCTGTACCCGGCTGCTGCGCTGCGGCGGTGCCTCCGTGCTGCGGCAGCGGCTTCCCCAGCCGCCCGCGCGCAGGGAAACCCCCCTGCGGGGCCGCGGAGCTGCCCGTGGAATTTTACAGTTTGCTCTGTAATTTTCCAGCTCCTCATGTTCCAGCGCGGAGAGCTGTGAGAATACCAGCCTTGTGCGGCGGGCGGCTGCCACCGCTGCCAGCGATGAACTTGTCCTTTGGAAAGTCCCCCTTATTCAAGCTACTGACTAATTCCTTCAGCTGCCGGGAGATGATGCACCTTTCCATGGCACTCACAGGCCAAGGCTTTGCTGGGTCTGGAGGGAGGGTGGGCATTTCGGATGCCCTGCTTGGGAGACGGAGCCGGTCGCAGCCACGCGGGACTCTGGCGCTGCTGCCGCTTTCGCTCCTCATACCTCTGCCCTAAGCCCTGGGGCTCGGGAGGCGTAAAAGCGAAAGGACTGGAAAGATGAGGCAGAGGAGAGGGACAGGCATGTGAGCCGTGTAACAAGAGGGGGAAAGGCAGGGAAAAGTGCGAGAAGTGTGCAGGCAGGCTGCGTCTTTCACCTGAGCACAAACCACCCCATGTTTTGCTGTGCTCATAGCCCATTTCCCCTGTTAAGCAAGACACCGCTCTGGATGAACAAGCCTGATCAAGACCGTGCCTGTCTCGCACTCAGAGGAAGGGAAAGTCACACTTAGGAACAGTTTCCCTTCAAATAGATTAGCAAATCAGACGGGGGGAGGCGGGGAGGAAGGAGGAACCGAATCCCAGACTCACAAAAAGCCTTCTGAAGCAGTTAAAGCTCCTAGTCCTGCCTTATCTGCCTCTGCGTTTGACACCAGCAGACTAATCCCGGTTTTCATTCACCCCATCTCCTGTGCCAGTTGCTGCCTTTAAAGTGCTTGCCAGGATGATGGAGGAATTGCAAAGCTCGATGCTATGCGACTTTCAGGGCTTGTTGCGTATGACTGACAGAAATTTTTGCAACTTGAGAAAAATGTCTGGCAAAGCAGCAGCGATTTCACAATACGTCTTCATCTTACTGTGCCAAGGCTGATGGGATTTTCACTGAAACAGACAGTGGCTAATTGGCTGCTCCACACCAGGGGCTAACTCTCTTTTCTCCCCTGACTCTGGCTTTATAAAATCATGGGGAGCAGGTAGTGTGTAGAGAGAGTTGCATTTTCACCCAGGCAGGTACCATTTCCGAGATGGAGGGCAGAGGATGAGCCGCAGCTTCCAGGCCGTACATGTGGAGCTGCAGTTCAGCCGGGAAAGTGGAACGGAGTGCTGAGCCAAAGGGACAGGATACCTGCTCCGTCTGAGGCCACGGACGGCTCGGCAGCCTCGCTGCTGACTCGCACCGCGACGCCCTGACTCACATCCTGCTGCTCCTCTGCGAGCTTCCAGGAACACGCTGTATCATGGTGAGATTTGGCTGCTGCGCTGCGCCTCTTGGCTGCGCGCAGGCAGCCGCGTCTGACCCGCGGTGACACATCGGGAGCCGGCTCGCGCTGAGCTCCCAGCGCATCAGTCAGGCTCGGAGGCGTGCAGGACTCGATCCAGCGCAGGGCAGGCGCATCCGTGTGCTCGTGGAGCACCTTTCCGTTTGTCTCACCCATGCGCTCGGACCCGCCATCCGATTTGGATTTGAAGCTTTTGTTGCATTAAAGCTTTTAACATAGCTAAAAAGAAACATTTGGTGATTAGGATGTAGCATCTTGCGGGGGATTTCTTTAGATAGACATATATTATTAATTTTACATTTATTATATAGAAATGGTAGGGTGATAGAAACAAACATTTTCAGGCCACATCCTGACCTGGCATCATGAGCCACTGAAACCTGCTGATTTATCCATGTTGAGAGCCTGACAGCATTTGCTGAGGGTGTTTTCTTTTGTGGGGAGAGGAGTGTCATATTTTAGGTCTCAGAGTTGTGTCTCCTCCAAAAAAGAGTCACCCAGAAGTAGCATCCCAAGACGCCACGCTTATTACACTGCAGTGATTTCAGTGTCCCCTGTGCTCAGGATTTGCAGAAAAGGGGGGTTCTGTGCCAGGCGCAGGAGATAGATGGGCTGTTCTTTTGAGCGGCAGCTTTATCCTCTCATCACGCGTCCCCTGCGAGAAGAGAGTCTCTCTGCCTGCGCCCCTTCACTGTCACTGCCAGCTCTGTAGCCGAGGCCAGTCCTGCGCCACTCTAGAGCGACTCCCCAGCGTGGTTGGTGTCTGCGCGCCCTGCTCGGCCGCACTGCCCCCGCGGAGCGCGGGGGTCTGCAGGACGGCCAGAGCCGCCAGTCAGACGCTACTTGTGAGCAACTGCCGTGCGGAGCCGGGTTGAAGTGGCATCTCCCCGCCGCGTGCGGGCCAGCGTGGCCGCTGCGCTCCCCGCAGCCACAGGCGCAGCGCAGGGCGAGCGGCAGGAGCCACCGAGCGCAAGGGCAAGGGCTCCACTGCCACCTACTGATTAAAAGCTGACAGCGACATCCCCGCGGGGAAGCCACCAGCAGCGGCGTCCATCCACCTTCTGCAGGTGGAACTTCAGTTTTTCCTCGGCGAAGACCAGTGGGAAAGCGCTAGCGAGACCCACGGGGAGCCCCGCGAAAGGGGGAGACTGGCCCTGCTGCAGAGCGTCTCGCCGAGGCCGGTTTCATTAAACTATTAAACATTATGCAACATTTGTACGGCTTAATTACAACTTTTTGAGACGAGCCGAACACAACCTTTTCATGGCAGTAAAACATGACGAGGCATGAAAGATGGTTCAATACCTTTTGCTTAATAGCTTGTTAGGCATGAGGCTAAAGGCTGAGAGCTAGTGACTGCACAACAAGGTGTGAATTATTGCACCATAATTCTCACCCTGGAGTGTTTTATTGCAATTAATAACTGTTTTCATGTTTTAAATATATTTTCTCACACCGTAAAAAGCAGAAATGGAAAGTACTTGCTAATGGGAGAAATACCAGGAGGATTGGGCGCAGATCACCAGCCGGAGCAACTTCCTTGGTTTTGTGCTATTTAGATCTCCGTTTAAATGATTCTGGAATCCTGTTTGGCTATAAAATGGCGTGGGCCCAAGGCCCTGTTATTTCCCTTTGTTGCAGGAGCTCTCCCTGCAAATCTCTTCAGAGAGATTCAGAGTTAGGAAGCAACTCCCATTTATTTTCAGCATATTTTCTCCAAATTCACTTCAGCCACACAAACCGACACATTGTTCCCCACGCCAAGCTACTAACTTCTGAGAAATGTATTTCTTTATTTTGAAAGAAGGAAACAGAAGAGAAGAATGGATTTGGAAAGAATTAGTTGCCTTTCTTCAATAGCCTGGTCCTGTGGCAAATTTGAAACCCTTCCAGTCTAATTTGGGGTAAACTGAAAGCTGAAGAAAACCAGATATCACAAAAATATAATAGTATTTGAGGTCACTAAACCAGATCTTACAGAAGCGGCTGGGCATGCAAACCTGCCATATGCTGGGAGCTGAATCAGCCTTTTGGCACTGAAATGGTGCCATGAATTTCTTAAGACAGTGGTACATTTCTCCAGCGTGTTATTAAGCAGCTATGAAGGTGATGCTTGGGGTTGTTCAACACAGCCTTCTTAAAAGTGTTGATGTAATACAATATGCTACATTGACATCGCGGGATAGGCTTGGGAAGCAGGTGATCTCCAAAAGCCGGTCTTCGGCACCTAATAGTACACACGTATTTCGTCCATTATCCCACTTCTAGTCAGGACACAGGAGGAAGCTAATCCTGGCAGCACTAGAGAGAGGAGACTCTATTTCGATATTGTCTTTTCAGTGTTTGGTAAATCTGCAACAAGGTCCCACTTCCCTTTCTGCCGCTGCTTTTCTTACTGTTTCTTACTTCTTTTCACTGCTGTTCATACGTTTACTGCACTTGGGCTTACTGCTTCTTACTTTCTTCTTACTGTTACTCATATGTTTATGGCACCTGTATTATGGACCAGCAGCCCACAGGCACTGTGCTAGGTGCGGGACAAAAATATAGCACCTGTCTTGAAGAACAAGCAACGTAAGACAAAGAGAAAAGTGGTAGAGACAGATAGTGCTTCCCCATCAGGCAAGGAAGTTTGTTGTAGGAGAAAACAGTGGCTGCATTCCCTCCTTCTAGTCTCAACAGTGGGGCCGGGGGCCACCTCCTTCACTTACATGCAGTCTCTCCAAAGAGGGAGACTTTCCTCCTCTTCTCTTCAAGGCTAAGGGCAGAGCACTTAAAAGCAGGTGGTAAAACATTTCCGGTCAAAGAGGTTCAGATGCAAAACAAAAAAACTTAATCAATGTGGGTGAAGTGGTCAAATTTAGCCCGGGGTCCCCAAGGCAGCTCGTCCCGCAGTGGCTTCTGTCATGTCCACCTTGGCAGAAGGCACCAAGGACTCCATGGTGGGAAGAGCGAACGGAGCAATCCCCCCTCCTGGCTCAGAGCAATCCAAGCACACGCGGGGCCTCGAGCGCTCCTTGGTCAATGGTGCTGAGATGCAGGAGGAGATGATTTATCCCTGTTTCAGGACCGAAACACACAGCATCACAGCACTGTGGAAATTCCTCTGCCACAGCCCGTGTGGGATTTATCCTAGCGCTACCCCTGCAGACTGGATTCCCTCGCCTGTTTTTCTGTCATCCATAACAAAGACTGACCGTACAGTAACAGCGAGATGATTTTGTAATTCAGGATATGGTAGGCGCTGAGCCTGTGCTGTTATATTTGTTTGCACTAATATCCAGGGAATCCAATCGGATGTTGCCTTTAAAACAACAGGAGTCAACTGAATTTGCATTTAAGGAAGTCTGCCTGAGAAAAAAAGGTTAAATATTAATAATGTCTGAATTTTAATATTGCTCAGAAGGGAAACCTTTAGAAGAATTTAGTTTATTCTGCAAATGACTTTAGTAGTCTTTTTTAAAGGCTAGGACTTTTATATAAATCTTCCCTTCTAAACAGTTGAAGCAAACAAAATGTAAATCTCATCTCCATAAAGCACAACAAAATAATAATTTCCAGATGGTCTTCCTGATGGAAGATCAAAGTGCCTCATCTCAGACTTGGGAGATTTCCCTTCTGTGCTGGTCTCAGTTCTATCAGAATGCCTTTTGTCCAACATTTGCTTCTTTCAGAAGGACAGCTATGTAAATGAAGCTGCAAGCAAAAGCTCTCACTGTTGAGGAAAATAGTAAAGATGACAGAAAAATATCGTGGGAAGGTGAGAGATGGGGAAAGAAGCTTTCTCACTTTGAGTTACAATAAAACCAGACATTTTTACACTTTAAAAACACCAGTTTCATATGCAAATACTAAATAAGTAAAACAAAGTTGTTTCTGCATAGACACATCTGGTTCGGACAAACTCCCCGCCACGCATCTTTGATTCTGTACGTGAGCCAAACTAGTCTTGAGGCTAGAAAGTGATAGGTTAGTGTTTTGGCCCATTTAAGTAGATCTCTATGGATTTTGAGAATTTACTTCGAAGGACCAGAAATTTCTGCAGAAAGCCTGTGCTCGAAGAATAACTGCATTGTCAGCTTATTAGCTCCATGGACTTTATGTGCAGGATTTTGTTTCTGAAGTTCACCCACTGATAGCAGCGTACATTATTCACCATTATATTCCTGTATTTTTAACATAATTTATACAATACACATGTTCACTTCATTAAGTCAGAGATCTTCAAAAGATTAAGGGAGTCAAATTCCCCAATCCTGTTCCTGCATTTGGGAATCTGCCTTCCTGGGAAGCCTGATTTTTCTCTTTTTGTCTCTCTCCCATATACACATATATGCACACACACACCCTTCCATCTGCTTTTTCTGTGCTTACATCAAGGCACAGAAACACTCGCAGGTCAGTATTTTTGCCTTCTTGGTGCCATGCAAGAAGGTTGCCTGAAATACTAAAGCATATCAGCAATGTGAAGTCTTTCACCTTGGAAAGCTTAATCTGCTTTTCCCCGGCCACCAGCAATGTGAAATATCAAAAAGCTTCACAAGAAAAATTCAACTGATCAAAACCCACAGAAGCACTAATAATATTTTAGAAAGCATTTCATCTGCAGGTCTCTTGACAAAGGGGATTATGGAACTGAAATGTGATTATGTTAGCATTTAAGTTTCTATTGCCACCATGTGGCCTGGTTCACATGTTTTATCATTCAAAGTAGCCTATAGGTCTCTTTCTCATTGCAGACACCAGGCAAGTGCAGCCGTCTCCGCCGTGGTCTTACGACCAGTCCTACCAGTACCTGGGCTCCATCGCGACGCCCTCGGTGCACCCGGCCACGCCAATATCCCCTGGGCGGGCAAGCGGCATGACCTCCCTCACCGCGGAGCTCTCCAGCCGCCTCTCGAGTAAGTGCCTTAAAATCCCTCCTCTGTGTGTCATGAGTCTCAGAACGGCCTCGCAGCGGCTTCACAAACAAAATGGTTGAAACGTCCTAGGATGCTGTCACGGCTTCTCTCCCATTGCAGGGAAGGCTATTCTGGGCCCTCTGTGGGCAGTCTGCGCGAGTGGTTTGCTTGGATTTGTGCAGAGAACACAGAAATCTGGTCCAAAAAAAAACACAACTAAACAGAGAAAAATAGGAAAGAATAGCATTAGCCACTTTCAAGATGTATGCAAGTGTAAAAATAGTCGAGAGATTTGGAGAGTTATCATACCTACCGTGGAATGAATGCTGTGGATATTTCAGTTCTGTTTCTTTCCCTCTCTGTAAATTCAGACCAGAACATGGGGCAGGCACACTGAGTGCAGGATGGCATCCTTCTAACATCTGAAGTGTTGCACTCTATTGTCATGTTACGTCTTTACCAAATTGCACTGCAAAGCTTTACAAACCAGCATAAAAATACTGTATGAAGTGAAAGCTATATCTGCACCATTTGCACCATGCGCAACTGACCATCTGCTGACTCTAACCCCCACATATTGAACCAACATGTGTGTGTTCAACAGCAGGAATTTTCTTACCGTCAGTGAAAGCCACGTAATTCAAATTCACACACAGATTTTTGAAAAATATCTCATTTGAGTGCACATATTGCTCTCATTTGAATACTCAGGACAGCTTCTGAGATCAAAGGGAATCACTTGAATGTGCTCCAGCCTGTCCTGTTGTTGTCAGATAGAACTGCTTTGAAAAAGTCACATGGAGGATGCCCACCAAAAGCAAGTTATTTATTAGGCCTCTGTGCTAATTATATCAAAGAGCTATCTGAAAAAGCAGGAAGCCTCTCTGCAAAAAAAAAAAAAAAAAAGGGAAAAAAAATTTAAAAAGTCTAGCATCATCTTTTTTTTTTCATTGAGGTGCTAATATTTTTTCATATCAAAAGAGTCCTTTTTTACTTTTTCTCCGATGTTTCCTTACTTTTGCACTCCTTTCCACTGGCACAATGCAGAAATGAAGAAAACCAAGAAAAAAAAATCATCCTAGCAGCCAGAAAATTTCAAGTAGAACAAATTATTTCATTAAGGTTGTTAGTATGCTGACTCTCAATACTACCAAAGTCAAGATTAATCAAGTTCATTTAAGGACCTCAAATCCATGTCTTCATACGATGTCTACACAACCACTACATTTATTTCTAAAAGTCATTTTTGATCATAGAATTATTTGAAATTCAAATGGGTGTGAACTGTTTTGATTTTCAAAGAGGACACAGGGCTTCCAGATCTGGGTGTATTTGTGCGTGTGGGTGAGTGTGTGCAGGGCAGGGAGCAGGTGAATTCACATTGAAAGGAGATGTTATTCAGACTTTACCAGCTTTGTGTGCTGGGGTGGTTCCACACACTAAATGAGCACTCGTCACTGAGAGGAAAATCTTTTCCAATTCCACCGAAACAGAACCATACCCTGCATGCACGAGTCACTCGATCTTCACCACAATGAGAACCTCAGCACTGACCTCATCACTCTGCACAGCTGCTTTATGCCTATTTTCAGATCTTGGTGTGGCCGCAGTGCCTCGGTGTCCTCCTTGTGACCCGGAGCCCTTACTGTGCCCGTGTGTTGCAGCCACCACTGCGGTGCCTGCCCGCGGAGCGCTGATTGGACCAGGGCAGACACGGCCTCGCAGGGGAGCTGCAGCCCGTGTCCTCCAAGCAAGGGGGGCACCTTCCTGCTTTGTGTGCCCCTGGGCAAGGGGATTCCCCTTGTGGCAGGCGTCATTTCGCCATGAATCTTGAAGGAACCAAGAAAAGCTGCTTTCACATGTCAGTGTTATTGCTTCTCCTGCCTGAATTCTGTGTGTGGAGGCTCATAGCTACACATTTTTAAGTGTTTTTGTAAGGCCTCTGAAATATTGCTTCTATTTTAAAAGTCATAGGGTATTGCAATACTTTATCTCCAGTCCTGCTACTATCACATACACATGCTGCCTAAGGCATTTTCCCTTATCAAAGTAAATGCTAAGTTTGAAGTTTATGGGCCCAACTATCTAAAAGATACAGTGCTTCAAAGAAGAAGAAAGGATATGGGACATACTTGAAACACCTTTGTGTTAAGTATTGTCATTCTGCTTTTTGTCAAATTGACCAGAAGAAACCCTGATCTGCTCAGTGATGTGTCCAGGCAACTCCAGTGAGCTTGCTTGCTTCCTCGGAAAGGAGGTGTGGAAGGATCACTTGAAGTCTCACAGGTTGCCAGGTGCCACCTTCAACCTCAGCCCCTCTGAAGTTCCTGCTACTGTGCAGCACAGGGGACATCTTGTTAAATCTAAAAGTGCCAGGGCCAAGGGCAAGGAAGGGTGTTCAGGGTCCCATGGATCTCGCAGACAATCTCCCAGATCTCCCAGCAAATAAAAAAGGCAGAGAAACTCAAGCCCAAATGCACAGCATGTGCCAGAGCTTCTCGATGAAATGTGTAGAAATTCATCAGTGTTGTGGCTGCGTGGTTGATGAGCTTTCAGGACCTGGCACTGCAGTGTGTCTGCTCTAGCTTTAAATCTGGTCAGAGCCAAAAGCCTTGTTTATCTCTGCTTCTTCTCATGAGCATTTCCTTCAGCACACGGCTCCTCTTCTGCAGACTCCACGCCTTGTCTGACGGGAGAAGTTGACTTCTGGAAACATTTTTTCTTAATTATTATTGTTGTTATTTTAATCATGCGGAAGCTGCCAAACCTAGGGACTGACACCTTCCATTAATCTGAGTGATGATGAAGATCCTTTCTAAGAGGCCATTAGCTGCTCAGCTCATTAAATCCCCACACACCAGGGAAGGAAATGGTGGAACTGGGTGTACTTTTACCAGTGTCAAACAAAGGGAATAAGAATTTGACTGTCCTAGAAAGCATTCAGCTTAGCTTGATGAGGCTGGTTTCCAGTACAAATGAAAAAAAAGGATAAAAAAAGATCCTCCCCAAGTATATTGTTCTGTTTTAGAAATATATTGTGATTGTTGTCATTTTTATATGTTAACTAGAGCAAGCATTTTCAGAAGTGTGTAGTGATTGTGTAGACATCGTATGAAGACTTGGATTTGAGGTCCTTAAATGAACTTGATTAATCTTGACTTTGGTAGTATTGAGAGTCAACATACTAACAAACAGCTCTGTGTGTAAGCCTATGTTAGGACACCTAAAAGGCAAACTAAAATTGGTTGCAAGGAGAGAAAATGCAAAACCAGCACAGCTTATATTGAAGTCCCATTGCTGTCACTGGTGAGGCACATGATTTTGAGCAAGGAACTTTAGATCTTTGTCCCCATTTTACCACTCCATCGCTGCGCATGAGGACACACTGGAAGTGTAAATACTTACATGTGCTGTAAGGTCTGCAAGAGCAAACACACACGTGGACAAAATAGGATGAGAGTTTGGTACTTCTTTCTAATTTGGTAATTCTTTCTAATTGCCATTTTACTGAAGTGAATCTGAAACATCCAGAAATACAAGTGTTGCAATGGTTTTGTTAGAGGTCAGGCATGGGCAGCTCTTTCAGGGACAGCACTCCTTCGGTTCATTGCAGAACAGAGTTTGGATGCTGTTTATTGCCTTGAAAAGGTGGAATTTTGCTCTGACATTTCTGTTCACATTTGCTGTTTTCCTTCTCTACAATCCAGGTGCTTCAGACTTGACTGCGTTCAGTGACCCCAGGGTAGGAATTGATCGCTCATTCTCCGCGCTTCCCTCCATTTCCGACCCTCGGATGCACTACCCAGGAGCATTCACCTACACTCCAACGCCAGTCAGTTCAGGGATAGGAATCGGCATGTCTGCCATGTCCACGGCCACAAGATACCACACGTATCTGCCACCCCCCTACCCTGGTTCATCTCAGGCCCAGGGCAGCCCGTTTCAGACCAGTTCGCCTTCTTACCACCTCTATTACGGGACCTCTGCTGGCTCGTATCAGTTCTCCATGATCTCTGGGGGAGACCGGTCCCCACCACGCATCCACCCGCCTTGCACCAACGCCTCCACAGGATCGACACTCCTCAACCCCAACCTGCCGAACCAAAGTGACGTGGTCGAGGCCGAAGGGAGCCACAGCAACTCCCCTACTAACATGGGTACCACAGCAAGGCTAGAGGAAGCGGTATGGCGACCGTATTGAGGGAATCTTAAGTATTTATGGGCCAGAACTAACGTGCTTTCTATTTACCAGTGCCCATAGGTACCCCATAAACACCTGTCTTGCTTGTGGGCCCTGCCATGTTCATACATCGCTTTCAGAAGCAAACTATCCAGAAGTCAGTGCTCCCAGGGACGATGCACGTACTAGCCAGCCCGCTGTGTGGCCGGTGGAATAACGTCGTTCCCCCTATGTAGCCCTCACAGAGAGCTGAACTTCTGGAAAGGAGGACATCTAATTTGGTATTCTGGAGGGAGCGAGGGTGGGTAGACAGATACCCACAGGTCTGTGCTCAAGCCTGTGGTTTCCAAACATCCCTGGGTTTGAAGGTCTCCACAGTTCTAAAGAGAGTTTCAGTTCACTTCTATTTTTAAGATGTAAAATCTAACAAAATCTTAGTGAGTTTACTGCATCTTATGGACATAAAACTGTAAGGAAGTATAGGAAGATTCCCTGAGGGAAACTGTGAACGCTTCTGTTTTAGCAATGCTGTGAATGAGAGGTTTTATATGTTGAACGTTATTCTTTCTTTTTCCTTTTTTTTTTTAACAATGTTGTATATTCCAAAGAGTATGGATTTTTTTTATTGCTGTTATTTTTTGTTTGTTTCTTTGTTGTTGGGTTTTTTTAGGATGCAACTCATCCTGCTTTGCATCTAAGTTGTTTTATTTCTCTTGGCACCTTATAAATTGCAAACAAAAAGATTTAACTTTTTTTATTTTGTTTTAATCATGCTTGCTTTCTTCTTGCTTTGTCAGCTGAAAGAATCAGCCCCTTTTCAATGAGGTAATTTAACTTTTTTTTTTCTTGGACTTTTTTTTTTTTATACAACGGCTACAGCCCTGAGTCATTTTCAACTACTGTACTACTTTGATGAGTTCCTTGATATTTATGCTTGATATTTAGACTTTTCTTATTTGTTGATACTATTATTATTTAAATATGCCTATATTATAAAAAGATCACCAATTGCCTTTTTTTTGTAGCAGCCAAAGTTAAATTTATTACATCGAAAAAGGCTGGAATAACGATGGGTAAAATGACCTCCCCATTACCTACAAATATTGTTTACAATTGTCTCCCTTTCATTTTCCTCTGCTAACTCGTCTTGGATCCTCAAAGGCATTTAGATGCCAAACTTCCATTGAAATAGGTTGGGCACCAAAATCTTTCTGAATTTCTGTACCTTCCCATCCAGTGGGGTCATCTCTCCCCGCTGTTTACCCACTTTCCTTCAACAGCAGTGGCAACTCTCAGGATCAGTAATGAGGTTAGATGCAGATACCATTTCAAAGGCAAAAACCTATTCACAGTTAGTGTGGCCAGGGTGAAATTCTGGCTCTAGTGGAATCAGCGTGAGATTTGCTCCTGGCTAAATGGAGCCAAGATTTCTGCACAGTAGAAGAGCCATGTTCCAGCTTACTGGAAAAGAGATTAATTTCATGCATCACAAAATAAACAGGACCGAACAGGGTTGTCAAACTCATCTGGAAAGCAGACTAGCAGGGAAGTGGCCTTAACGGTTCCACAGTGGCCACGTTCAGAGGGAAGAAGAAGGGTATTTAAAACTGGTGCACATTTTTTTTTCTGTCTTCTTGCAAATATGCAGTGCTTATACTAACAGCGTGTTCATACAGAGTCGTCATTGTTGCCCATCGTTACAGCACAAACATATCAGATGTCACTGTAAAGTTTATGGCACTATTTTATTTGAGGGTTTGGTCTGAAGGCAGTTGTTGTACTACTCATTAATTGCAAACTGCTGATGTTGACACGTGTGCGTTCCAAATGATCTGATTGTTATTTAATGTACCTCTTAAATGGGTGAAACAATTGCAGGTCAACTCAGAGTATTTGAAAGCAGGACTTCAGATCACTGTTTGATGTTTAAAAAAATTTTTAAAGGATTCAAATTAAAAAGATCCTTGGCTGCAGGCAGCAAAACAGCTGGACTTATTTAAAACCATTTGTTTTTCAAGTTTTCTTTTTTTTTATATGCTTTTGCTTCTTTGTTTAAGGCAGATGCAGTAGCACTTTGGTATGGAAAAGTTACAAATTGAAGAATCCTGCTTTGTCAATAAGGTCATATTTTTGCAGAAAGTAGGGAGTGTTTCAAGAGGTCTCAGCAAAAGCTCAAAATGGTTCTGCTAAAATACATATATGGCCTTGTGTTTTTAATTTAGCATAGTATTATTTATCCTTTTCGAGAGTATGCTCTGAACAAAAAAAGCAGAAGGCATCCAAGATTATATTAGAACAGTTAAAAGTATATTTGGAAATACGGAGACCCTGCTGAGTATGGAAATACGGACACCCCACCTGCTGTGATGTATTACCTGGTTGATATCTCACCTCTTCAGTAGCCTAAAAAAAGTCCTTCATCCCTAAACAGTAGCTCTGTTGCTGGACCTAAAACTGTTGCTGTGCAATTAAAAACCACTGTTTACCACAGCTGTGCAGTTAAAAGCCACCATTTACTGCAGTTGTGCAGTTAAAACACAGCGTTTGCCACAGCTGCCTTGTGGTTGGGGTGCCCCAGTGCACGGTGGTGTGAGCAGAACCCAGGGGCGGGGGAGAGCAGAGGCCGCTGGTGGCCGGGGACGTCGGCCTCACGTGAGCAGAGAGGCCGATGTAGCTGATTCGCTGCTCATCTCTGTGAAAAGGGGCTGTTTGTGCCCCTGAGCCTGTGGCTTCCTGCCGTCCTATCCGGAAAGCTGTGGTCAACAAGGGTGGAGAAGTGGCATCCCTCGGCCCAGAGAGGATGTGTGATGTTTAGCATTTCCTATACCTACACACGCACTGCCCTCACGTTTGCCTTAAAGATGAGGTTCAGTTCTGCACTCCCTGGTGTGAACTGTGCCAGAAATTGCAGAATTGTTACCCACAGTTACCTCGTGTCTTTACTGACATGTAACAATGTCCTCCTTTACAGAGGAAAATCTTAAGTTTATTATCCCTTGCAATTAGTCTGTTTAATCACTGTGGGTTACAGTGTGTTCACACAAGTCTTTATGAGAAACCACAGTTTGCACAAATCTATATTTTTGAAGCCATCCCCTGGCTCACTAAGAGCAAAGCTCTCCAAGGCTGTAAAAATGCTTTTATGTCATTCCTCTCATATCCACAAACACTTAGCCGACAGAAAGAGAGCATTTGGATAAAACGTTTTCCCCCATGGACACATCTCCAAATCAGAGTGTTCATATATATATTTCTATAATGTGTGTATATGTATTTATATATACACACACACAGATACATATTCATACATAGTTTTATCATCCCAGTTGCTAAATGGAATCAAAAAATACTGTTGTATTTCTCTTCATGAGTTGCATTCAGCCGAGTCCCTTGGATTCCCTCCTCTCCCGAATTCGAGTTAGTATCACAGCTCCTGCTCTCAGCCTGTGAGAGCTTTCACAAGGCCCAGCTTCTTGTCCACATCCAGCCTTATCAATTAAGTAATACAAATAGATAGGACCAGTTCTCACTTGCTCTACAGCTCCTTACTTTACTCCCTTCAAGAGTTCCTGTTACATGGACACAGCAACGCCAAGGGGCCTCAGTGCTGTGGGGTGCCAAATCCAGAATGCACCACTGCTCCAAAGGATTTTATTTGGAAAACTATGCCAAATTGTCATCTGGAAGGGAGAAAAACGGTTTCCTCCACATGGCCCACAGTCTTTGTCAGAGTGTTCCGAATTGCTTGCACTCTTGAAACATTCATTACTGCTTTATGGATGACCTTTTTCATTAGGGTATTTGAAGATTCAGGATAAGTGGATCATTTTCTAGTTGAGCAAGACACTTTCTTGGTTTCCTGCATCAAAGCATTCTATTATTTTATTTTTATGAACCTTGCTTGGTCAGTACCAATCACTTGGCATCTTTTTTCCTAGTCCTTAAAGGGTTGCATCAACAGAGTTACTTGTATTTATGTATGTAAATAGATTTTGAAAGCTTCATAGCAAAATATTGTTAGTGCTTGTAATTACTCCGCATTTTTTTCATTTTTCTGTGTTTTTAATGAACTTACCTTTGTGTTTGCTTAAATACTGTAGTGAGACTTATTTCTTTCCAGATTAGTTATTTTAGGCTTCAAGATTAACTACATTTTATTCACTTTTGTAAACAGTTATAGCATGGTCTCTATTCAACACTCTTCACTTTTTTGTGGTAGGGGAGAAACGAATGTGCAAAAATCTGTGGGTTATTTGTGGTATTCTGGATATGATAGTTATATCTTTCGCTCAAACAAAAGCAAAATTTTAAGTCTGAGGTGGCAGTTTGGTAAGTCTGAGAGGAGGACCCAGTGAGAAACACACTCCTCTCAGAATGGCATCAAAGTGTATTTGTTCGGCATTTACTGGATATGTTTACAAAACAGATGCTGCAACATACTGGAACATTTTCCTTTGACACTGTCATGCTGAACATTTCCAGAAGGGGAAACTATCAAGTTCTGGAGATTTGCTTTTTTTGGTTTTGGTTACAGGTTTTTTTTTTCTTTTGTGGGGGGAGTGGGGAGGGATAAGGGGAAGGCTGCTGTCTTCTGGAACCAAATAGGAAAAAAAATAGAGTAGATTTTTCCCCCACTACAGGAAGTCTCTGGATACCACATCAGAGTAGGCTCTTGCTGTACATAGCGGTGCCTGTGTCCAGCGCCACGGGAGAGTTCATTACAGCTAGCACGCAGAGCAGCTGGACTGCTGCGTTAGTTCTAATGAAGACTTTCTTTCTTTATTTCTTTCTTTCTTTGTACCACAGTTTCCTCTGTAAATTCAATATCATAATTAGTGTGAATGACAAATAAAATGTTTGACAAGTATGCACGTGGGCCTGGCGCGTTCTTTCATCAGGGAGAAAATAACTTTGTCAAAGGAAGAAAGATACTGACAGTGTATCACTCACAGCATCAAAAATGAGTTTCCCTACATTTTATTGACTTTTTTTTTCTCCTTTTTTACCATAAAATGTCATTCTTCCTCTGTGGAGAGGCCTGGCAGAGGGCTTTCTATCCAATCGGACTAGCAAAATAGGGCTGAATGAATAGGACTGAAATGGGACACTGGTCGAGTAATTGCATATGTTTGGCTTCTTGATTAAAGCTGAATAGTCTAAGATTGTAACTCCCTTAAGTTTTTCTCCCTTAATCTTTTTCCACTCAGGTTGAATCCTGTTTGATATTGATGAGTTGAGCCTTACTTCAAAAGCATCAAAAGAGTTTCAGTTATATTACTTATAAGATGCATTAGTTGTTTTTCTCTCTTAAGTAAATAATGAAACAGTAGCATTAATGAAACATTGATATGGGGGAAACAGACTGTGAAAATCAGGTGGAAAAATAGAATTAAAGGTCAATCTGAAAGCCTACCTATACCTATATGTACACATATGTACCATGCACACATACATACACACATCTAAACATTTGCTAATGTTGGCCCTACACAACATACTGTCTTATATTAAAGAAGTTTCAGTGGTATCCTCCTACACAATAAAGCATATATTAAGATCTATTTTCATCTGCCACTCTCAGTGAGAAACAAGCTATAAAATAAACTGTTAGAAATTCTCTGACAACTTGCCAGGTAGCACTCCATCTCTCAAATGATGATTCATATGATCATTTTAAAATTAGGGTCAGAAGACTAAGAAAAGAGAGTTACTGAACTCCAGACACTAAAATTTCTAATCTATGTGAATTAACTCTCTTAATCATGTTCTGGTCGGAATCATGTTACTCTAATACACACTCTGACGTGGTTACTGGTAACCCTGCTCTGTGTGACCGTATGACATCGACACAGTCCGATGTCATCCTAACAATATTGCACTTACATTTTTGCAAGGGTTTACCACACATATTCTTCTCCTTACCTTATGAAGCCAAAAAGGACTTGTCCAGAGGTGGATGATTGAGCACATATTTGTTCCCCACTTCAACACAACAGGGAGAGAAGCTACAAATAGTGACAGTCAAAACAAAAAACATTCTACCTGGGGGCATCTCAGCAGACATATTTGCAGCTAGTTTTTAAAACCATAGACAGGGCGGACTAGAAGAGATGCCACTTTGTACTGGAGGGCAAGCACAGGACTGTGATGGCCGTTCTGGCCTGATGCACGTATTGCTGCAACGCTGCTGAGACTGCCCCGCCCCAGGAGAAGGGCAGTGTCCCCCTGAGAGCAGCAGCTCTGAGTGCCCGCGGAGGGGCCAGCCAAGTGCCAAGGGCTCCCCACAGCTGTGTCTTTCACCCTGGGGGTCGCCTCTGCCGCCCTCCCTGCTGAGGAGCACGAGCTGAGCAGGCAGACGGGTGAGCAGCACACATGCCACGGGCTGGCAACGTGCCTGCCAAGCAGCCCCCGGCCACCCTGTGCCGCTTCTCTCTCCATCTTCTGGCAGCTGCGAAAGGCCAGTGCAGCCCCTCACCTCCCTCTGTGGGGAGGAAGAGGGAAAGTGCCCAGAGCGTGGAGGAGGCAAAGGCTGGAGGCTTGTTTTTGGGAGAGGGGCAGGCAAGGGAGGGATGCAAAAGGCTCTTGGTCTCTTGCCATGCCTCACACCCTGATGGTCTCCGTGGCCTTTAATTATAGATATATTTGTGCCGGGTGCGCTCTCACACTGTTTTGTTTGACTTGCGCAATGAGGAAGCATCCCTAAGTCAGGTTCTGGAGCAAAGCAGCTTATTAAATACTGTCAGCCTGCAAGGCACAGTGCAGATCAGCACCGGTGTCCTAGAAAGACAGCACAGGTAGGTTCCCCCGCTTTACGTGGCTTTTCCCCCACTTTAGCGGCTTGTCTCACAAGAGGGCTTGCTTGGTGTCGTGGTGCAGTTTGCTGAGCCTAGGAGTTAGCTCCCTCCTTAGCAGCACATGTGCAGCCACAGAATTGACAGTAAACTGCCCATTATCTGCTCGAGGACAAATCTTACCAACACCACTTATAGCTTATAACCCTATCACCGCTGCAAGGGCTAGGATACTGGAAGACCTTGTAATGACACTGTGGTTTCTAGACATGACTAAAATATGACTCAGTCTGGCACTGTAAATGGGCCAAAAAATATAGTTCAAACATAGCCTCGTATCTTTTTACAACACTGGGCTTTACAAGTCTGTAAGATGATTTGGGAACATGTCTCAACTACCACTTTAGGCACTCCCTTCTTCCCCCTTCTTTTCACTGCTTAACTATGCCGAGCGCTCACATTAGTGCTGCCACTGGGATGCCCCGTAGAGGACTTCCAATGGGGGCAGGATCTTGGGGAAGGAATGTCCGAATTACAGATCATCTCAGCTCCTGCCTGCTGGGGGAGGGAGGCACGGCGTAGATAAAAGCGGGTTTAACCCTGAGGAGAAGGAAAATAAAAGCACAGAACCTGCAGGTCTTCATTGGAATGTCTAGCTACTGAATTAGGAAGCTTGTTTGCTGGTTTTAAGTTACAGGGACACCTAGAAGTCTCCCAGACTGGATTAGTCAGCACGAGTCACTGTCTGGGAATTGTTTGGGTTTGCAAGAGGAGGATAAAACAATTTAGAAAGAAAATCTAATACACAGATTTAAAACACAGTCTGCTTTCAGAGCAGGGAGGGGGTTAGCTTTGATTTGTGGGCTTTATGAAATGCTGGCTCCTAAGGATAGGAAGGTTGTTGCAGGAGACAGAACCTGTTCCCTGCTGATGCTGAATTGTTTCCTGTAGCACATAAAAAATGCCCCTGGCCGCATCAGTTTCAGATGCCCGGAAAGCAGGAGCATCCGTAGCTTTGCTGTGGGAGCTGGGCCTGCAACCTTCCCCCTGCGCACGGCGCCCTGTCGCTGTGCGTGACATGCCAGGTGGGTGCCCCAGGGAGCCCCTCTCTGAGGGAGCCTGCAGCTCCCTGGAGCTCACGCAGGAACTCGCCCATGGCTACGTGTGCACATGCTGGGGATGCCAGGTTTGGGGGTGCTGGCTGCACCACTCCTTCCCCCGTTTTCTCAAACCAGAAACCCAGGTCCCCAAGAAGTCCTTCCCGCTAGGCTGAAGCGCAGCTGATGTTTCCTGGAACAGCACAATCTCTGTGCCAAGCCCCTGTAGCCAGCAACAAACTTCATCATGCCTCCTCTAAATGTTAATGATGAACTGCTCTGGAATAAGATAATGCAGATTATTATAGATTGTATAAAATTGTAGCTAAAATCTGGAGGCGAGGAGATGGTGATATTACTATGCATTTACCCCACGCCACCTTTCTTCTCCTATTTTGCTCTCACCTCTTCCACCAGCACCTCATATTTCTGCAGCCTCCTGCAGACCTTGGAGCTCAATGATTTCAGGCCAGGACACGCAACTTTGGAAGATGCATGATCACAGCAAGTCAAATGCCAGTAGGTCCATCCCAAGGGTATTATGATTTTGGGGCTGGAAGAAGGTATGAGCAGTTGTTCTGTTTCAGCATGAGAAGTAACATTTTCAAAACTCTCTGCACTCAGCAAAAATCTGGCCATGTGGTCCTGAAATAATGTTCAGTCATAACCTTCCGAAAATGCTGAAACCAAAATGATCTCATTTGCCAAAGATTAGGGCCTGCCAACTTAACTGGGGCTTCCAAGCTCCTCACTCTGTGGGAACCAGGCTGGGCTGCGGCTCAGCTACGGAGATAGTGCTGGGGTGAGCCAACTTGTTCCACCAAGAGCAGCCCGGTTCATCAGAAACATTTCTGACCAAGTCCAGGTATGAGTGACAAAAGCAAGCTCTTCCTGGACAGGCCTGCTGGCTATCGTTCTGTGCTGCAGTCTTTTGGGCTCACTTGGATGACCTTGAGCGCTAATGATGCTAAGTAGGTTAGCTGATGCAGACTCAATATGTTAAGGTAACCTAATGTGTTGACCTCATGTTAAGGTAGCAGAGAATTCTTCAACTTGTATTCTTCTCCCCTTCCAAATCCCTCTGAAATTAGTAAGACCTCTCTCTGATGACCTATAGTTCTTATCCTTTCCAGGTCTCTATGCTTATCTTATGCTTTTGGAACATCCATGCGTCCATGCCCACTGCCATGCAGCCAAGACTGATATTTTCCCTTTTATAAAGTCACATTAATTCTTTTTCAGACACTCTTTTTTGGGGGTTACACTTCTCTTAAGTTCACCTGAGGATAAAGTTAATAAATGGGTAGTGACTTGTGAACCTGTCAGCCAAGCAGAGGTGCATTTGACCTATGAGCAGAGTATAATAGACCTTAAGGCTGTCAGGCTACCCTGTTTTTATAAGCAACCTATAGTTGAAGTGGTATTTGGCTTCAATCCATCTCTGTAAGGTCTTCTTTCCTGCCTCCAGAGCAGATACTTGTTGGTGTTCTTCCTCACCTTTCAGAGGTGGCTTTTTCTCACATTTGTTTGCTTGCACAACTTCCTCAAGTTCCAGATCAAGTCAGTCTATAGTATAGGAGGAGGATATCCAAGAACATAGGAGATGGGAAAGGAATGAAAAGGAAGAAATATAGAGAACAATATCATTAAACATAGTTTGAAAGGTGAAACTGCAAGTGTATAGCCGCTTTACAAAACATGTTTGTTTTCCATCCATACCTCAAACACTGTTCTTTGGGGCAATCTTTGTTGTTACATCTCCGTTGCTGTCTGTCTCACAGGACCTGACTATTCTATGACTCTTCAATGCCTGCTTATCAGATTTTAAAGCTTTGCATCATTTGTTCAGATCTTGCTGTACCTTCTATGCTATTAAATCAAATGGTCAAAAGGTTTCCAAGCCTCCATTCAACTAATGTGGTTGCATTAAAGATGAAAAAAAGGAAAAGTTACTCATTGTTGAGGTTCTGTACTTGGGAGTGGTGAATTTTGCCACTTTTCAGTTCAAGTCTTTCAAATACAACAAACAGTGCACAGAGAGAAAGGTAGGTAGAAGACAGAGCTCTGCAGTGACTTCCATAAGGGCTATTTTTGACCCTGTCTGCAACAATATCAGCCAGTATACTGAGGTTTGCCTCCCACAGGAATCTTGGTGGTTTTGGTAACACAGCTCTGCATGAGGGAAAAGTGAGTTGTATTTGGTCTCTCTTGAGAGGAGGGAGATATGTCAAATTCATCCCAGATCTTTAAATAAGTAAAATTATGTTTCCTGGCTCCTATCCTTCCCACTTGCACTTTGCAACTGAGACAACAGTTCTAACAGAAAAAAAAAAAAAAAGAGAGAGATCTGTTAAAGAGAAGTGCTTTCATGTGTCTATTAAAGAGGTGTGAAGAAAAGAGTACCCAGAGACTGATTCCTCCTTCTAGTGCAGGAAGCTGTAAATAGCTGAAAAAGGGAAAAGTCCTGAAGCTTTGTTTCTATCCCTGATAAAATAAACAAATCACCATATGTTAGAGGAAAACCATCCTAGGAACTAGGTTCTTCCCTGTAAAGTTACTGGAAACAGATGCTGCAAGGAGGAGAATAACCTCAACGTCTTACAGTGACTGCACCTTTCAGAATTAAACTCCTTTCCTTTCTCCTTGGCACCGGAGCTCACACACTGTTTAGCATCATGATCGCAGTTGCTGGTAAGACCTATTATTTAATACAAACACAACTGCCACAAGTTCCTTATCTCCTTTTCAGTTGTTATGATGCTCTATTAAATACAGATATTCCTGTCCTTGCCCCCCTTTTCCATCCTTTGGAATGGTTCTCTCTCTACTTCTCCCACCCAACTGTTTTCTTCCATCTCTTCTGGCTCATATCCATCCCTCAGCAGCCTCATCAGATGTATCTCTTCTTCATAGGAATGTGTGTGTGTTACAGACACCTGACAGCACGATGTGGGGCTAAACACTCCCCTGCTACAGTGCCTCGTGCCCAGGCACAGCTGCTATTCCAAAATGTAGCCTTATGCTTGCCATACCTTAGCACAGTGACTAAGGATTTGTCCCTGGTTCTCCCACTTCTTGATAGCTGAAGCAAATCTCTTCCTTCCTGCTCCTCAATTTCCCCATCTCTAAATGGGTGGTGAGAATGACCTTCACAAAGAAGCACTTTGAGCTCCACTGATGAATAGGTCTGTGGAGAGGTCCATTGTTGTTATTGTTGTCTGCAGTTTCAAAACATGCTTGTAAATCATCTCTCAGGGATGGCAAAGCAGGTTTCATTGGCTGGCTCTGGAGCTAGGTGACTGAACAGAGAAGAATTTCCTTCTTTGGCATTTTCCCCTAGTTTTAATAACTTTGAACTCTTGCTTTAGATCTTGTTTACATTAGGCTGGTTTAGTAACTGTGCGTCTCCCTCCAGCAATTGTCTCCTTCTTCCCCACCTTCCTCAGGTATTTTGTTTAGGTACCAAACATCTGACTCAGGTCTTCCTGGAGAATGGTTGAGCTGGGGTGTATGGAAGAGGGAATTATTTTTCCCTGTTTGTGAGTGGAGGCACTTAACGGGGGAAGGAGGTGGAGGTTGTGACTGTCATGGATGTGGGCCCTGGGAACATAAAAATCCAGGCTGTTACCACACCCACTTGGCCTCCTGATGCAATTTCAAATACAAACAGTACAGATGGTCTGTGCTAAAAATGTTCAGGTCACAGAATTATAATGGCTACTTCTAGCTTTTCAAGGTATGAAGTGATGAGGCCAACATTTAGGGGTAGGGAGGGGAAGGGAAGGTTCTTTGAAAGCAGCAGGTCACTCAAAGTTAATGCTGCCGTCAGCTACACAAGTGTATTTATCACAGCACTTGGTGACACTTGGTCTGCGCCAGGAATAGAGTAACTCTTCTTTTGGGGGTTGTTTTTGAAAGGCTCTGACAAGCATTGGGTCAGCCTCAGCCTAGCCTTGGCTGCCCTGCCAGAGGAATACTTTTGCCCTGTAGTGTCTCAGGACAAGCATAGGTCGGATATGGTCCTGTGGTCTTCCCATCGCGTGTGAATCCCTTAGCGAAAAGGCAAGGTGAGGTAAGCTGCCTGCTCCTCTGCGGCTACACGGCGTGCGTCGCAGCGGGGATATGCACCGGCACGAGGAGAGCGCTTCCAGCTGCCCCGGTGCGGCTCCAGAGGTCACCACAGGTGGGAAGCAAGGGCGAGGACTTGTAAACACTTCAAGAACAGAGTTGCTGTCTAAAGTATACAGAGGCTATTCTGCGGACAGAGAGGGGACGGAAGAGATGGGACAAGAAGGACCAGCAGGCTGCAAAAACAAGGTGCAAACCCCCTGGGAGAGATACGGCGATGGGGGGAGCCCTTTTCCAGGGGCTGCCCGCTGGAAGCCCCCGGGCTCTGCGACCCCCGCGGGCCTTTGGAGCAGAGCGGCGCCCGGGTGCGCCTGCCGCCGCGCCCAACGGCTGCCCAACGGCTCCCGCTCGGCCGTTAACGGTGCGCGCGGCTCCCGCGCAGGCCGCCAGAGGGCGCCCCCGGCGCGGCCCCCGTCCCGGCGCCCCCGTCGCCGCTCTCCTCCCGCTCCGCGAGCCACGAGGCTTGAACAAGGATCCGCCACCATCGGGCATTCAGTGGCACAGTGAATAAAAGCTGGGCCCTCCCAGCAGGATTCTGCGCTTTGCTGGATGCTCTTTGAGACGCTCTCGAATCTATTCGGGGAGAGAGGGGAGCGTTCGCAGCATTTGCCTGGTGCCTGCGAGCTTGGCAGGCTGTTTCTTGGTTCGCACAGTGCTGCCTTGCCCGGTTGGAATGGAAAAGGTCCTTACATAAAGTTGTGACCAGATGCTGGGCCTGAGGGGAGAGCTGCAAGCAGGAGTCAGAGCAGCCTCGAGCGCCCAGGGCGGCGCCTGAGCACGACCAGGAGGGCTGGATGTACATCAGCAGTAGCTCTAGAAAGAATAACTGCATGCTTTTCCTTCTGACAGAAGGGAAATTAAAAAGAGCCATTGACCTTGTCTGCAAGACATTTTCGCCTACTGTGTTCATTGCTGCTGGATGAGGTTTTCAAAGCCATGCCAAGGGTGTATATAGCTATCTATCTCCTGTGAAAATGGCACACATCCATCTGGCGTTTCTTTGAAAGTTTCAACTACTTCATCCTTTCTTCACTTTTTTTTTCCGTCTGGGAAAAAGTCCGTTCCCCACTCTGCCACCTCGTGGGCGACTTGAGCAGTACAACTCAGGGGAAGGATGCCCTGGAGCAGCTCAAAACGTTGCGAGAGGGTGGCAGGGGAAGTGAAATCCAAGGAAGAAAAGGCTCAGGAGCAGGGCTGAGATGAGAGGGATTATCTGACAGCACACAGCAACTGCATATCTCTAAATCGAAAGAAAAGCAATCATTTTCATAACTTAGCTTTCCTATAAGAGGCTTTTCTAATTAACTGAATGTAGTCCTGGCTGTGTTATATCTTTGGGCCTGGGCCTTGTGATTATGGCCCATTTAGAGGGAAATTGTGGTCTTCCCAGACAGATTGGCTAGTTGAAAATGTACCAGTCATGCAGCCAAGCGAATCATCAGTAGACACATCCATAAGTGTTCGTGAGGGATAAATTTGAAGAAGTCATGATCGAAACTGTCAGGAGCCATAAATATATCCACATGGGAAATAGTTCAGAAAAGCTTCCCATTGCCACATCAGAGACTTGGAGGCTTTGTAAATGTTGAAAGTTGACTGTAATATGAGGTTCAAAGCAAAGAGTCTGGGTTGTCTGCAATACTGTTATGGCTCTAATCTCAGCAATGCATCAGATGACTTGGCTGACTGATTGGAAGCTTTCTGTTCCTTAAGAAAGCCAGATCTTACCCCTTCAACAAATATTCAAAGTATTAGTACTCAGTGTTTGCCTCCTGTTCCTTCACATCCAAACTTTTGGAGTGCCAAATGCTCTGTGTCTGACCTACGGGCCTGATTTAGCCCTGTGTCAACGACATGGATTGAACAGTTTGCAGGCACATCTGATGAGATGCCTGAGATTTATGGCTTTTTTTTTCAGTAGAATTCAAACTAATCCAAAGATCCTAAGAAAGTACCAGTTAACAGATTGGAGTGTTTTGAAGCACTTCTCTGTCTTAAAGATATTTTATCTTCTACATATTTGTCTTTACTTCAAAAGTGAATAAATTACCACTTCACTGTGACTATAGCAAGTGTCAAATTCATCAAAGTTCACTGTTCCAGGTGGCAAAGCCTGAATCAATAATAACAGGTGTTTTTTACAATAAATCTTATGAACAGTCTTTTTGATAAAACTTTGACCTGACCTTAGATCTGACCTAAAGCTTAGATCTGAACATATTTTAAATTCTATACGCAAGTTGTAGACATTCAGACCTAGAGGTTAGTTGGTTCTGACCTACATCTAAGAAATACTTAAGGAAGACTCAGTGGCAATAGCTGTTTGAAAGAATAGCAAAGTATTTTTTTATTGATCAAAATCTGAAATTCTCATCTAGTTGAAAATAGCGGGGGCCCAAGGATCCTAATAGGCCTTAATAGCCTCAACAAGCCTCATCTGGGGCTCCACTCATACCATCGCCCAGGACCCCATTTCAGCTCTGCTCAGGGACTGTCTATGTCTCCTGGGTGGACTTTGGCCACATACCATAGCCTTGTCTCCAAACCTGTCCCCAGCCCCATCTCTTTCAGCTTCTGAATGGATCTCCTAGATGGCCCCTGACCTGGTTCACCCTGCTCCATGCCAGAAGCTGTTACCTGTTCTGCCTGCCATGGTAAGGTAAGATGGTGCCCAATGGCGAGGACACAGCCTGTGGTGGGGTCACCCTCATGGCAATAAGGTATTAGCTGACCTTCGCTGTGCCCTGATATAAGACCATGGATATCAAAAATCACAATATTATGAAAAATAAAAGTCAGGCAAACAGCTTCTTGTCTCAATGAGAGACATTTGTTGCCAAGACCAGCCATCTTCGCTGTTACAGATACCTGTGTTTCATTGAAAATACATCACAGTTAGCCACTAATGGCAGTGCTCTTGGAGCTTCTGGAGACAAGAAGGGTCAAGGACTCACTGGAAGTGGAGACTAAGTCTTCTGCTCATGGCCTGGCCTGGCCCTCCTGAGGCAGCACAGAGGCGAGAGTAACAGGGCTCAGTGAGAGAAGTTGCTGCTGCTGGGGCCCAGGTTCTTCTCAGGAATTTGCTTGTCTCCAGGCAAGCCATCATCTTTCCCAGTGATTACATTTCACTTTAAGATTTATGAAATCCTGAAAAAAAAATGTGTAGAACTACACAGTAAGAAACATAACAAGTGCAATGAAAGAAAGCTTGAAAGTGATCTTGAAATGATCACTTGAAAGTCATGATCACTTGAAATGATCACAACGAAAGTCATCTTAATGAAATATTGATTTGGCAGTTTGAAATTGTACATGGAAACAATATTCAGGCTGTCCAGAAAGGTTGTGGAGTGTCTTTCTTTGGAGATATTCAAAACCTGCCTGGATGTGACCCTGTGCCATGTATTCAACGTGACCCTGCTTGAGCGGAGTGTTGAACTGGATGATATCTAGAGGTTCCTTCCAACCTCAACCAGTCTGGGATTCTGTGATTCAATTATCCCAAATTAAATACTTTATTTATTTGCTGAATTGGAAAAATCCATGAGATTAGTCTGTGGTCTTCAGAGAAACCTAGGTAAAAGATATTCTGAGAAGTCTTTCTGTAGACTGCCCAGGGGAGTGGTGGAGTCGCCATCCCTGGCACTGTTCAAGAAATGTGTAGATCACAGAATCATAGAATCATTAAGGTTGGAAAGGACCTCTAGAGATCATCTAGTCCAATCCCCCTGCACACACAGGGTCACCTAGAGCATGTGGCACTGGACTGCATTCAAGAGGGTCTTGAAGATCTCCAGAGAAGGAGATTCCACAACCTCCCTTGGCAATCTGTTCCAGTGCTCCATCATCCTCATTGTTAAAAAAAATTTCCTTAAGTTCCTGTGCAACTTTCAGTGCTTCACTTTGTGGCCATTTCCTCTGGTTCTGTCAGTGACCACCACTAAAAAGAGACTGGCCCAGTCCTCCTCACTGCCTCCCTTGAGGTACTTACAGACACAGATCAGGTCCCCTCTCAGCCTTCTCTTCTCCAGGCTGAACAGCCCCAGCTCCCTCAGCCTCTCCTTACAGGGCAGATGTTCCAGGCCCCTGATCATCCTTGTGGCCCTGCGCTGGACTCTCTCCAGCAGCTCCACATCCCTCTTGTACTGGGGGGCCCAGACCTGGACGCAGTACTCCAGATGTGGCCTCACCAGGGCTGAGTAGAGGGGCAGGATCACCCCGCTCGACCTGCTGGAGACGCTCCTCTTAATGCAGCCCAGGACCCCATTGGCCTTCTTGGCCATGAGGACACACTGCTGCCTCATGGTCAACCTGTTGTCCACCATGACGCCCAGGTCCCTCTCTGCAGAAGGTCAGTCCCTAGCCTGTACTGGTGTACTAGTAGCCTGTACTAGATGAGGCACATGGTTTAAAGGACATAGTTTAGCAGGCATGGTGGTAAGGAGATTACAACTGGACTCGATGATCTCAAAAGCCTTTTCAAACCATAATGATTCTATGATTTCTCCAAGATTCCTGCTGCCTTTTCAGCTCAGTTCCAAAGTGTATCCCAGAGCTAATACTCTGTGTTTTTTCTGATACATTTTGCACTATGGAAAGGCAGGACTTAGAAGTACACTTCCTAGGTGATCAGGCAGGATGTCTATAGCCAAAATCTAAAAAACAAAAAAACAAACGCACTACTTAACTGATGTATTGTGCTTATCTGAACAGTTGTACAGACCTAATTGTGTAAAGCAACGTGCTGCCCCGTCACAAAAGCTAGATTGCATTTCTGTCACTAGTGTGAAGGTGGGATGCTGTGTTTCACTGCCACACTTAACTTGTAATACTAACCAGTTCCAGATGTAGGTGGAGTTCTAATAACTGCATGTGCATGAAATTAGGCATACGAACTTCAGCTTGATCTGGGACCTCAAAAAAAAAGCTGTAGAATAAAACAGGTGCATTTTCTCAAGTCCACATGTTCTCACAGGAGGGAAGATAACCTTCTTGTAGTAGAAAGAAATTAACAGGCACAGATTTAAATACCTCCTGCATATGGAATTCCTCCTCTGTCTCACATAGGTATGTCTGACTTCAAAATATAGTAAACTAAAGAATCATTAATGCTTTTGTCTTCATAGCTCCACTGGGAGTTAGATATGCATGACCCATAATTTTAAGCATTATAAGCTCAGACAACTACATAATAACTAGGAGCAACTATTACAACTAGCAAGCACCATACAAGCATGCAGGCCTGGGCAGCTTCTTCAGCAGAAGTTTCCAGAAGTGCTGAGGTGTCTACACGGAAATGCTGCTGACCTGAGCCATCTGCACACAGTGAAATGGCCGCTGGCTGTGCAGCCCTGTTCACAGATGTGTTGTCAGGATGATTTTTCTTTTTTTTTTTTCTTTTTTTTTCTTTTTTTTTTTTTAATTTGACAACTGTCAACCCTGCCTTAAACACACAACCTCAAAGAGAGAGTAGTCTCACCATTCCAAGGAAAATTTAAAAAATGAGGAGTACTGCACTGACTTTTGGTGGAAGGGGCATGAATGAAAGGAACCCATGGGCAGGTCTGAAACATGTATACTTTGCATGCATTATTTCATTATATTTGGGAGGCATTTCTGCTTTAAAAAAAAAAAAGGAAAAATGAAAATAAAAGAAACAGTGTAATTAAGTAAATAATGTTTGCAATTGTAACCATGGAGAGAAGTCTGGGCCTCAGTGTCCCTAGGGTGAGTTGGTCATCCTCACCAGGCTCTGGGAAGCAAAAGATGTAGTCTCTACAAAAACAAACAAACAAACAAAAGAATACCAATAAAGCAGAGGAACAAAAGAAAAAGGTTTTGATTAAAAATTTTCTTTAAAGGATAGAGGTTGTCTCCAAAGTCAGAGACAAAAGTGGGTTGAAGTGATTCCTGAACATGCAGGAATGGGGGAAGTCTGAGCCATGGCTGCAGCCCAGTTGAAGAGATGGGAAAACAGAAACTCTTAGCAATGCCTAGAGTGAGGAATGGCGAGAGGGAATGGCCTATTTTGAGCAGACGGCCCAAATTAACCTTGCTGTCCAGCAAGCCTTGACAAACCCAGACTGAAAGTGGGATGGGGAACGGTGGAGAAGGAAGGGTCCAGCCCATGACGGATCTAACCAACTTCAAAGAGGACTGAAATAATAGTACTAATATACTAGAATTTAAGCATTGCCTGTTTTGCTGTTTATCTACCCTTCTTTTCTCCCACTAATATAAAACATTGTTTGTTAAGCAAACTGAGTCATGTTTGCTAATGAGGAAAATTAGCTTGCTGAGCACCAGAAAGATCAGTTTTAATTTTCACAGGTTTTTGGAGGGGCATCTGAGCTGGTGTTAGAGAACTGACCCCTAAGATTTGAACTCAGCTCCTTGTTGCCAGTCAAGTCCTGACAGAAGGGTTATACAAGGAAATGAAGATTATCTGGCCTTTCCGTGCCCAAGGCTCTGAACAGCAGCTTCAGCTTCTTTTTTCATATACAGGCTATGTAGGATCCTGTCAAAACAATTCACTAGTCCCCTTTTCTTTTGTGGTTTCCTTAGCCAAAAGCACAGAAAAATCCGTTCGTACTCAGCTCTGACCACGTTTTAAAGGAACTGCCAACAATCAGGAGGCAGAGTCTCGCTGAAGCATTTGCTCTCCTGAGACCTGCCACAAGCGAGTTTAACAAAATAGCCACCACTGTAGTCATTTGCAAAAACACACAGGCACAGGGCCAAGAGTGATCTGCAGACCAGACTCAGATTCAGCCTGTTCAGCTATTAGGCATCCTCCTCCAAGCAGATCACATCACAGGTGTCCTTTCAGGATGGTTCAGCACTTTTTTCTTCAGTCAGAAGAGCAGTCCTTCCCAGCAGTGCACTGACAGCACATTTCATATATTCACTGAAGAAGAAGGATAAAATGGTGGTGGGAATATTGAAAAAAAACCCTGCATTTTGTGCTTAGCACTGCCTTAAGCCCCCTCTTTATGCCTGGGGAATCACATGTAGATTTCAGGCTTCTTTCCCTGACCGTAGGCAATGCTTCCCTACCTGGGAGAAACTGGCTGCAGACAGGCAGAGAATCCAGTAAGCGGGTGCGTGAAATCAGCTGCATGCGCCGTGTTGCAATGGGAGGCGTAGCCCTGTGCCGGGAATGAAAGGGAGCCTTTTGCCCAGCCAAATGCCAGGGCTGACCCCAAGCTGCCTCTCACTCGCCAGTACCTTCCTGGAACTCTCTTTCCCTGTTCCACACTACCTGGATGCTGGGAAGGCACAGCCCAGGGGTGCACTTTTAAGTTCCTGCTATGGAGAAAGCACCTTGCAGCATTTTCTTTGGCATTCAGCACCTGGCATTCCACACAGAGGGAAAGCTCCTGACTATCACTCACTGCAAGTCGAGGCAGCATGTATCTATCTGTCCTGCTTCCCCCTTGGCTGCCAACAGCCGAGTGATTTAGCCCTGCTCCTGACGGATTCACCTAGGCTGGTTTCAGCCTTATCCCACGTTTTATTGAGTCCCTGGGAGGGCATGGCTGAGTCTGGAGGATTTGCTATTTATTCAGTTCTTCACTGTTTGCTCTGCCGTCAGCTGGCCCCACTGGGGCTTGGCTTCTGTGATTTGGTTGCTGAAATGGTGCCCCTGTTTCTTTTCTGAACCTTGGCGATGAGAATCAGGAAGATTGCCCCTGCGCCGCTGTTGTTAGCACTCAGTCACAAAGTTTACACACATTTGAGATTCTCCTGTTCAAGCGGTGATAACACCAAGTTAATGTGTTTGCTCAGGCAGAGAAAGGGCTCTGACACTGGCAACTCTATTATTAGGGTTATTATTATTAGGGCATGAAGAAAGACTTAGAAAATAAAAAAGAAGGACATCACCAAATGTCAAAATGCATGTCTCTGGGGTGGAATGGCATGTGGAATTTATTCTCTGTGTAATGAGGGAAGGCCAAGGGTTTATAAGGCAAGAGATCGGATGGTTCATTCAGCCAGTGAGAAAATGTGCATAGAGTTTTGACGAGCTTGGTTGAAAGTGCTTACAGCACAAACTTAGGCACCCAGAAGATATCGTTTGACCACCATGGCAGCCAGTGTGCTGACAAATATCCTTATCACTACAATTGTTTCCAATGGTTTTCTAGCAGCAGCTTCTCCAGTCTTGCCTGAAAAACCACAGTTCAAAACAGGTAAGATGTGCTTCAGGATCGCAATGATGTCTCACAGAACCTCTCAGCACAGTACCACTCTCCTATCAAGGGAGCAGCTTAAAGCAAGCCAGTATGAAGGAGGAGACCACAGATGTAACTTAAAAGTACAGAGACTTTTTTTCTGTATTATAGTAGGGATAACTAAGATACAGAGCAAGATATTCCTGGTTGCAATTACAGTCACAATCCTACAGAAGTGTCTAAAGAGCTAGCTTGCCAAAGGTGTTGTACTCATTTTAATAAAGGGTAGTCTTTTTATTCTGCATGTTAAGGCTGTGTGTGTTGCAGCAAACTCCACCACTGAGCTGAACTAGACCTTCTGCTGAGGGCAGAAACCTGCATAAAGGGCAGACTGTCTAAGAAGGACAACTAGATGCAAGGTCTAGCAGAGTCCTAGATGCTGTTTTACACAGGACATTTAAGAAGGTGATAACACTTCTTTTCTTTCTTTTCTCAAACCAAGCTCCAAGGCAGATGGCATTGGAGATGCTTGCAGCTGATCAACAAGAAAGGATACTGAAGATTTTGTCAGCATTTGACGAGGCACAAAAAAGTGCCAGTCCCATAGGAGACCGGATAATCAGTACAGTCGAAGGTAACTGACAAAAATTGCTTGATTTGGAGGGTTGCAAATCTGCTATTAATTTTAGGAAGAGTTTTTATGTAGCCTATTACTTTTATGCCTGTTTCTATAATACAGTAACAAAAACTAGCAAGTACCTTGCTGAAGGAGGTAAAGTGTTTTTTTTTTTTTTTTTTGGTTTGTTTTTTTTTTCCCTTGATTTTTCTTTCTAAATGTGTTCTTCTAAGGAAAGGGTACCAGGATGTTTGAATGTTGTGGGAAATTTTTCTGGGAAGGAGCTGTAGAACATTAGAACTGAAGGAAGCTCTATCCTTACGCACATTCCCTAGCAAAACATCTTGATTTTAGTTTAAAAGGAAATGATGAAATTGATCTGTTCCGATAACCTTCTGCACTAAAAGGTCTTACAGCCATGCAAGGTGTCAGAGATTTAGATATAATTCTTTCTGATGAAATTCAGAAATGGAGAGAAAAGCAAGCTGGAAAAACCCTGCCATAAGCAATATGTCTTTTCTTGAGTGTTGGAGTATTTTAATGGCACCTCATTCATTAGTATTGGTTCTGCATGTTTTATTTGTAGTACATTTTGCCATGTCTTTCAGCGCTAGTGATTCAGTCTGACTCAAATACTTAAGAGATAAAGATAATATCTGCAAAGCATAGGTCATGTTTCAGTGTAATTGGAAGCAAAAACACACTCAGGGGGAATTTAATCAAGAAACAAAGCCACAAGCCACAGAATTTCCATTGACTTCTATTTGCGCCAGTGATCTTTTGCTTTTAGATCCCGGAGGGGTAAATCATTTTTCTTTGTAACACTTTCAAGATCATGTTCTAGCTGCAGAAATTGCATGTTACATAACCTGAGCAAAGTATACCTTAAGCATCATGCTAATTGTAAATGACTGTTTCCACACTATATTCTAGTGTGTCAGCTACACCTTCTGCCAGCTCGGGCATTAAACGTTGGTTCAAGACTTCTGTCATAAACTCATTTAGTGCAAATTCATTTTTTTATCCATAGTCTTGTTGTAAAACTTCTGCACAAAAATAAGAGGGAATCTATTTTAACTTATTGAGAGGTAAAAGGGTACAAATAGAAGCAATGATTGAAATTTATTTGCAGAGTTGAAGTTAACCTTGTTGTTAACTGGTGTTGTTTAAAGAGGAATGAAAGCCTGCAAGCACTTGAATATCGCTCTAAGTTGTGGCACGAACCTCCTGCTATGAGAAGCAGCAATAAATGTTGCTTAGCCATAAGCCATATAAACTTTGAATTACAAACGACTCAGCTACCCAACAAACCAAAAAAGAGAGGCATCTGCAACTTCCTTAGCTCAAATTTAGCAGATGTCTCAGTATTAGGGAATTCTATCTGATTTTTATGCCTTCTCTGTAGGTATCTAAAAAGCCCGTCCGCTTTACAGGCAGCTGGATTGGTGTGTGATGATCTTGTCACTGACAGAGCTGCTACATCACCCAGTGGCATTTTTAACAGGTGTATTTATTGTGAGCAGAGGGCTCTGCCTGAATCGATCTAAGTTTATGTCTGTGGGATTCAGATCATCTTATAAGTATTTTTGTACCTGAACAATTTCAACGACCCTTCAGGACATCAAACTACCTTCTTGGAGCCTCAAGTCAACTCTGTGTATCTTGAAAGGAAGTTTTGGGGCAAGTGAAAAACAAAAAAATCCAAGCTAGGATGTCTATTAGCCATAAGTGAAATACAGAGCAAATGCCTAAAACTGAAAATAAATGTGTCTAAGATCAAGTAGAGTCCAAGTCCCAAGCCATAATGCCTTACATAAAGCTAGGTACTTGCAGACCTGGTGTTCCTGTTGGTTAAAGAGCACTGTTACTGCTTGCGCATAGCCAGGAGTTAGTGGTTTGACTGCTTGTGAAGAAAACAGCATTTGGGATCAAATCTTTCTCCTATCTGAACCACAGAGGTGACACAAATTTCCAAAAAGTGTCCAGTTGTCAAGATATTGGGTAAACAAAAATGGGTCTATCTCAGTGTATAAATAATAAAGTGTTCAATCATCTGCCAAGAAGTCTCCTGTCCTCTCTAGGAAGTCTCCACAGCTTGGTAGTTCACACCTTAAAAAGAGATATAGCAGATGCTGAGAGTGAAAAGGACCTTAAGGGGACTTTAAGCAACGCTGCCTTTCTATAAAAGCTGGCTATGGGGAGAGACAGCTCTGGTGATTTTTGTTCATGGAAGTATCTCCACAAGCGATGGGTCACGCTGAAGTGTTCAGGAAGCAGAACCACCATCTTCCAGACAAGCAGTTTCTAACTGTAATTCCATTTTGTATTTCAGTTTATGCCAAAGCATACGGAAAGAGCGTTGAAATGGTGAGAACAAGCAGCTGTGTATTTTCTCTGATTTGCTACTCTAGTTGTTGTCTAATACCTATAAGCTCTTCTTGTGACTGTTCAGTAGAGTAGGCAGTGTGTTTCATGTTTCCTGGACTGCTGATGTTCTCAGTTTCCAGACGTTGCTTCACCAACATTGTCCTACATATGTATTGTTCCTGGACAGGAAGGTGTAAATGAAGATCCATCTGATCATCCAACTGAACGGAGCAAGGGCCTGCTGGAAGTAAATCCTTTACCTGAGAGGAGCTTCTGGAAGCCTGCACTGACAACCTCCTGGAAAATTAAGAGAGGTGGGACTTAGAGAGATGCTCTATCTTGCCTAACTTATTACTGGATCATTTTTGTACTGTAGCAAGACATGCAGATGGTGCTGGAAATCCCTAAATAACAAAATCTCTGGTATAAATCATAGCTTATTCCCCAAAACTCTTTTTCAATAAAATTTGTTCGCATATGAAACATCAGGTTGGTCTCTGGGGCCATCTAGACTCTGGATTCAGACTCATCATGCCAAGTGTTCACAAGATCTGGGCCTGGAAAACCACTGAAGAGTCATAAGATCGTAGACATTTTAGTCACTATCGAATTTAATCAGATCTGGCCATATATTATATTACCAACGAGAACAGCTGTGCACCCCCATCCTGAATCACTATGCTTTTATTACAAAGCCTCTCCGAGGACAGCTCTGTTGCGGTTGGGGAAGAGCTTGGAGTCCGAGACCTGATTTCACCACAGTCTGGCTTATGTCTCTGAACCAGAAACAGTTTCTTTGTGCCTTCTGTGAGTGTGAAATGAGAATAACAGCCGTCCTTACACGTCAGGGCTGTTACGGAAGTGAATACCTCTGAAACACTCAGACACTATAGCAGAGGGGGCGAGATAGGAAGCTGGCGAGCAATGCAGTATTTCAACATTTTTGGCATGATTTTTTTTTGAGATTTTTCTTAAAGATATTTCATTTTTAATTGGCTTTCAAACCTCTTAAAATGTCAGTTTTGCAAATGAAATATTGCTTTAAATCCAGATGAATGATTTTAACTAATCCATCATTAATATTTTATAATATAATCTTGTGGCAAATTCTTAAATTCTGGAGGGGAAAAGCTCCTTCCATTTACAACTTCTCCCAATCCTATTTTAGCCTTGTCATTTCTTACAAAGTGTAGTTTCAGAACACCTACAGGCAAATTCTTTAGAGAGACGGACAGACAGACTGATAGAGTTTACAAGAGAGAACAAGAAGCACAAACCTTTAAAGGCACTGTGTATTGGGAATATATATTACATTGTTTATACAAGGCAATATGCAGTACAAATGCTGTCTGTTACTTAGAAAGAACATCTCCCTTGTGTCATCTGACCTCCTTTCCCCTTTTTTACTCTTTAATCTCCTTTTCTGCCTCTCTCTTCTCCTTGTCATTTCTAGTTCCTGCACTTTGGGTTTATATTCCCAGTACATACATGAATTAGTACCTCACTAACAGCTCATAGCCCTGACTCTTGAAGGTAAAAATTGTAGCAAGCATTTTTGATTTTTATGTTTTGAAATAAATTATTAGCTTTCCGCTTGCACAGAAAAGCTGGAACATGTAAAGCCTCAAACACATCAGGCAAAACAGAAGAGGGAACCATTTTTGGTCTGCAACACTTTTCAAGTCAGTTCATTCTTCCAAAGGTCTAATTTACGATTTTTGATGTATTTCATTGGCACTTGAATGTCTGCACATTCTGTGCACATACTGTGCACATACTGCACATTTAAGGTTCTGGAAGTTTTAAAAAGACAAGCAACAAGCAAGAAACAGACATCTAAATTCAAGTAATCAGAATCAGTTTTTGAAAATTCTTACACCTTGGTCCCTCTCTGCATGTTCTAAGTATCCCTTAGTCCAACCTGAAGTTGTTCTCAGGTAGGAGGACTCAATTCTGCTCCTTTTTAGAGCAGGGCTCAAGTACAATGGGAGCCATTCACCTAATTGCTTATCACACTGCAAGGCCGGCTGAAATCCTGTCCTCTCCAGCTCTGCTTCTGTGGGACCTGGACAAACTTCTAGCTCAAGGCATACACTCACCTATAGCTGGGGTGAGACCTGAGTGAGCAGCATCTCTGCATGCCCCAGCTAGAGTCTCTATGCTACTTGTACCATGAAATAAAAACTTGCTCCATGAGTAAAGAGCACAATATCTAAAGAATTCCAGTGCTTCTCCAGGTGTATCTAGAAGCCACACTTGTTTCAGTGAGAACCTCCTTGCTGGGAGCGAGGGATGTGTGCACAGTTATGTGTGACACACACAGAGCCTATGCCTTGCACCAGGGGCTATGACACGCAGCATCCTCCTAGCACTAGCAAAAGGTCCAACTTGTACGGTCCAAGCAGTTATGAATGGCCTCAATTCAGAGCAATTTACAACTCTTTTCATGTCCTGTGATGCAGGGAGCTAGAAGATCTGCTCTGAGCAGCAGCCTACAATGCCTACAAAGCCTACAAAGTCTACAAAGCCTACAAAGCAAGGTTTCCACATGTTTTCACACACCCCTTCTCCTCACAGCAGGTCATTTGAGAGGAGTGAGGTTTTTAGTAGCTTGGTGCTGCTCCTGATGTTTTTGTCCAACTTCTGATTTTTCTTGACTTTGGAAACAGCTTTTCAAATATTTTTCAACAGAGAGAACATGGGTTTGGTGTAGGTCTGATTTTCTTTTTTTAATTTGAATTGAAAACCAAGGTTTGATATTCAGTTGGCCTTTTCTTTCCTCTTTTCCAGCAGTTCTCTCATTTTTCCCCTTTCAGAATTGAAAAAAGTAAAATGGAAGGGAATGACGGAAGGAAAGGATCCAAGGGAAACAAAAGCCCTCACTTTTTGAAAAGGAACATTTGTTTTTATTTTAGTTCATTGGTTTGATTTAATCAAAATTTGGACAACTTTCAAATTTTGTAATGAAGCATTCCCCTCTTTCCTTTAGTTCATTTCCAGAAGAGATTTTTCTGTTTGCATTCTGCTCATCAGTAAGAACTTCTTAATCATCACTAGCCCGATTTAGACAGGACCTGGGAAAGTCCTGCTCCATCCCTTCTTTGCAGGTTACTGGTGAGGGAAACCTGAGTGCTGATCTGATCCAGGTATACGTGATGCTTTAGCTCCACTGCTCACAAGCAGGGCCTGCATCTGGCTTTATCACTTGCAGTGACTAGAAACAGTTTAGGACAGTGATGACAGTTAAGGCTTCTGACTGGAGGACACAGTAATGAGGTGCATGGCAAGTCCCTGCTGGGCCAACACGTGCCATCTGCCACATGTTCAGCATCTTTTACTGGTGTTCAGTGTTTCACACAGTGTTCAGGATAGCAGTTTCCATGTGTGGTTGTTGAAGTTATGGTAAGTGTTCACAGAACCCCTCCTAATCTTTCAATAGCTTTTAAGGGTCCATGGGGAGCTCTGGGGGGATGGTGGTCATCAGGTGGCATCAGCACTTGTGGGTAGCAGATTTTGGGGGAAGTTTGCTAACCTCGTCAACGCTCCACCATGCATTGGGGAGTCTTCACTGATTTGCACTAGCAGGGTCATGCCTCACCTCAGCAGCTTGTTATTGGCTCTTGACAACTTAAAAATAACCAGCTGGTGTGACTTTTGAACTAAAATTCAGCACATTTTAGTGAGTGAGATTTAGATGTTTGCCAATGCTCACATGAGTGTCTTGCTGATATGGATGGGTATGGATGATGGATACTAACTTGCTGTTCTGAAGTTTATTTTTTCATGATTTGGAAGGTATTTCCAAAAAGAATGTATCAGGGGAATTATGTTACAGTTAGTTACTCTGAATTTGATTTAATTTCAGCTTGTTTTTGGAAATACTGCATTGAGCGCAAGTAGCGTTTAGTTCTTCAAGTCAACTGGCCTTTTTGATCGGTAAGATATGTGAAGTTGACAAAGAAATCTTCAAACCTTGAAGACATTCCTACACAAGTATTTGAAGAACAATTAATAAAGTAACTATCTGACCATATTTGTCTTGCGCATCTTATATATTTAAAGGGAAAATGTAAAAAGTTGTATTTTAAATGATAATATAATAAAAGCAAATCTTGTTTTACAAGCAACACTAAGCAGAGGGCCACATGTGCTAATAAGCTTTTGGAAATCGGTAGCTCGATCTCCACAAACATGCAATTACATAATGGAGCACGACCTCTCCCTTCATTTCACCAGGTTATTCTCCAGTAAATTGTTGCAAATCCACCCTGTGGCTTGCAGGGCTGAAGTCCTCATGGGAGCAGCGTCCAGTGGGGCGCTCCCTCCCCTGTGTGTTGCCAGCACCCCTGGCAAGGCAGGTCACAGCAGGAACCAAGGGCTGCCCTCGGAGAGAGCTGGTGGCTCTGCTGGGCTGCTTCCCGAGGGCTGCATTGCACCAGCCTCAGCGTGAGAGACCAATGGCAGGAATCAAGTTGGGTGTGGGCGTTTTTTTTAATGCCATACTAACGAAGACCTGCAGAGCAGCCCTCTCACTGCATCCCAGGTATCAGCATACAGGCCCAGGCTTTTTCCTCTGTGCTATGAACAATCCTGGCAGCCGCAGGTCTGCTGGCTAATGTCCTGCATTCAGGCTGAATTGCAGCTTGCCCCTAGAGACCTTTTCCATCACATTTTGTTCCTGAAGAGGTGAGAAAAACCTGTTGACTATTCTGCTAGTTTGGTTTTTAAAGTGTCTCTAAAACACTGTCCTTAGCTAAAGAGGCAAAGGTGGCTTTAGAAAACACTTGGTAAAACATCAGCTGAGTTGGATGGGATAATATGAGAGGTGAGAGCTCCCTCCCTTGGGGAGTATGGGGATGGCTGGGGGTGGGTTAATGTTTGGTAGAGCAGGGGGTAGCTCTTATAGGAAGGTGCCTGGAAAGGGAAAAGTTAAGAGGAGAAGTTTCACAAAAGAAGGTAAAGCTTGAGATTAAATATTGGGTAGTGCAGGTGCTTCTGGGATCTCTAGGAGACAGATCTTTAATTGGGCTAAGAGTCTTTTCTTATTTGTTTAGTTAAAGTCTCTTCGAAGTTCACACTTTATTTGATCAGTAGTTGATATTTGATTAATAGGTAAGAATACACTTGCTGTTAGAAAGAGCCAGAAGGTATTAGGAACTTCTACTTGTAGATGAATGGTTTTGATTGTGTGCATATGTGAAAACTTTGTTTTTCTGTCAGTCAGTGATGTAGGTCTTTCCTTTTTTATTCAGAATGTCAGTAGAGTCTGTATGCAACTCTCGTTCTCTGTTTTTTTTGGGTTTTTTTTTTTTGTTTGTTTTTCTTTTTAATAGCTCTACCCATATCTGCTCACTGTATTGCTTGAAATATACAAACACCAACTGCAGTGTACTGTTTATGGTAGTGTCACTGGTGCCATGCAAGTCATTGTAGAAGGCTGGAGCCAGGAAACTCTTCTTTTGCATGAGTAAGAGGAATAGGGAAACCACAAAATACCAGGTTTTGAGCCATCTGTGGCCACAAGCATTGAAGCAAATATCCTTCTAAGCAATGCCAGATTTTAAGGAAAGAAACCTTCTGCACCCTGAGAATCTGAGGATTTTCTCCTCACCCTGATTTAACTGAAAATGCCTTAAAAAAAAAGAAAAAAAAAAAAAGATGACAATGTAAGGGAGGCCCAAGTAATGATCCCAAAGCAAGAATTATTATCCTGGAGTATATAAAGCATGAAGAGGAGTATCTGCACAGCCCTGTGGCACCTCATGCAGGTGTCTTGCCAGCCTCTCCAGTCAGGTAGGACGGAGAGTGCTGGGCCCTGCTGAGCCCTCGCGCACCGAGTTTGGAGCTGCTGCCCCCATCTCAGCGCTGGGAGAGGAGGCAAGGCCAGGCGCATGTTGCCATCCATCTGGGGGAAAGAGACCTGATGGAAGTGGAGGATGATACTTATTTTAAATGCAACTTACATTTGGTTCCCCATCAAGTGGGGCTGATACGTGAGCCCAGGCAGGCTGGGCAGGGTGGCCCTGCAGGGTGGCCCTGCAGGAGGTGGCAGCAAGGCTACCTGGCTGATCCTCCTTGCTGCTCTTCCTTGCTGGCATCAAATGGACCTTTGCATTNCTCAGCGCTGGGAGAGGAGGCAAGGCCAGGCGCATGTTGCCATCCATCTGGGGGAAAGAGACCTGATGGAAGTGGAGGATGATACTTATTTTAAATGCAACTTACATTTGGTTCCCCATCAAGTGGGGCTGATACGTGAGCCCAGGCAGGCTGGGCAGGGTGGCCCTGCAGGGTGGCCCTGCAGGAGGTGGCAGCAAGGCTGGCATCAAATGGATCTTTGCATTTGCTTTTTATACCCTTTAGGGATCTGTTTGGGAGCTATGGCTCAGGATCTTGTCCTACCTTTTGTGACTCTAATACAATAAGTAAATTCCTGAGGCTCATTGTTATTTGGGCTTCTTTACGGCTCCTCTTCAGTTCTTTATCTCTTCAGCTTCACTTTGAGCTTCACTTTGCTCTTCCTATTGCTGCTATCTGTTCCTTTGGGTGAATTCACCATTACCATGCCCTGTGGCCATCAACCATCCTCTTTTAAGCCAGTTTGCTTGGTTTCTTCTAGTTCTTTCACACACAGATTTCCATCCATCCTTTCCAATCCTACTATTTCTATGACTGACACCGGACCAGACAGAATCACTCTCATCTATGTGCAGACCTGACTGGGAGACCAGTGCTGTTCCTCACCACCAGCCGCTGAGGCCAGCGGTTACGTCCTGGTCCTACCTTTTTTTTAATTCAGCAATAACAGACACATCTGGTATTTATTTTTCCCCAGTTCTGACTACAGGTCTGCAACATAAGTGATTCCTCAAAGATAAATCAAAGTTTGGTTAAACTTTGCCTCTGATCTCTTAAAATCGGGCCACTCTTGCAATGCGTCTTGCCAGGAAATTACCAAGGAAATAAAGACAGGACACTGCTCAATTACTCATGGATTTGTGTATTTTATATTTAAATTTGTAAGGCATATGAAAAGAGTATATAGATTTTATGTCTTATATATTTTATTTATATATATATATTTGAAAATAAAAAGTAGCAGTTAGTAATATTTGATGAATGACTGCTCAGCTATCAGCCCCAACACATAAATTTAGAACTGAGGGAGGGAAGGGAAAGATACTGGGCCTGTTCTCTAAAGAAGACAAATTAAAAATCTGTATTTAATGCTGTTTACAAACACTTGTGATATGAGTTTGCATCAGAACTCACAATTGTAGGACATAGGATGATGTATGTATGTACATATGTAGTATGTAGGAGTAAGCAGGTGCAATATACCTGGCACCTACTGCTACTCTAAGTAATGTTTTGTATATGTCTGACATGGGCAAAGATGAATTACTATTCTGTAAGAATCTCTTTGTGGATACAGATGTCAAAATAAGCTGTTTTTAGCCATTTTCACATCCTGCACACACAGGGAAAACACATCCTAAGGAAATTTCCATAGGACCCTATCGCTAAAGCACTGCGCCTTCTACTCCCACTGGCGTGCTGAGGGCCTGCTCAGCAAGGGGCAGCTGGGGACGCACCTCCTCGCAGGCCAAACATCTCCAACATCGCGTCCCACTGGCCCTGCCAGAAGGTGTTTCTCACCGCTGCCAACTGCCTCGAACACAGATGCCTGCAAGGCCGGAGGGGCCCATCTAGCGCACCCCCAGCCACGGCAGGAGCAGTGTCTATCCATCTCGGCCCGGGTTGGACACCTCTCTGTCAGCTGTAAAGCTCTCGGCCAGGAAGGTGCCCTGGGAAATCCAGTGCGCTGGAGCTCAACCAGCAGGACAGAGTGAGTAAGGACTACTTTTGGCTTAGCCCTTCTCCTCCTCTTTCCAAAATAAACGGGAGTCACAGAAGGGCAGGAAAGAGCAAGCCCACCTCAGTCTCTGGGAAGAGATGTTCTCCCATTCCTTGTCTCCAGAGGGACAAACAAACCTCCCTTGTCCAACTTATTGTTTATTTATTATCAGATAGCCTACAGGGCAGGGCCAGCCTGTGCCCTCCTCTTTGACAGGGATCACCAGGACCACAGGAGGCTGGGCAGGTCATGCAGCCCTGAGAAAGACTAGCTACTGAGGAGGGACTTGGCGATGTGCAAAGCAGTCGCTCTTCGTCAACCTGCTCTGCAGGTCTCCAGCAGCGAGGAGGGAGCTCCCAGGAAGGCAGGTGTGGTCCCACCTGGCCTTTCTCCTGGATAAACCGGGGTGCTGCGGGCATGCCCAGAGTTGGCTTGTGGCCCTCCGATACTTACGGAGAGGCAAACAGAAACCTTTGCGGTAACTGTGGAGTTTGGCAACAAACACGAAACAGAGATCAGAGGCAGCAATAACAACAGGTTAGATATGTGTGAGAAAAAGTGCTATTTCTTCCCAAAATCCAGTAATTTTAAGTCACTAATCTGTAATTTTTCTCTAATTGTGTTTCCTACATCGCTCCCCTAACTTGAACAAATGGCTTAGTATCAATCTGATGCCTTTAACCTGGAATGCGGCACACACACTTGTGTGTGTGTACATTTGTACAGAGCCACAAACATGTACATGCATAATTTAAGAATGAGCAAATAATGTTGTACAATTCCTGTAAAAGAAGAATTGGCCAGTGACAGAACTTACACTGAGAGTGCATAGTTTTTTTTGATTGTCTTTTTTTTTCCATCTTGGCTGGTGCCCATCCAAACCTTAGAAGTAAAGAAAAACAGAAGTGTCCTCCATTTACTTCATTCTCTTTGCAACATCCAAATATGCATACTCAATTTCTTGATCAGCAGGACAAGTGTTTGTAAATTCATCTCTTGCATATGCATTGTTCAAGTATCTTGAAATCCCTGTCATTTCAGGTGGAAACTCAAAATTTCTGTATTTTTTTGCAACAACCTTTTATTAAAAGAAAAAAGAAAAAGATTATTACACACAAAACTTCATATAATAAATCTGCTCTTTATACAGACTTTTGCTTTTCCACTCCTATGTCTTTCATATTTACAATACACTTCTTGGGGGGGACGAAGGGGAAGAAAAGAAAAACAACAAAAAAAGGAAGAAGACATGGGACAAACAAAGCCAGCTAACTAGCTAACCCACTCAAATGGATTTATTTAGTATAAATATTCTGCTAGAGGTATGCTATTCAACCACACCATCTGGAGGAGAGGGAGCTTAAAACAGCAGGAGAACTAGCATAAACCAGAATGAACAAAGTATTCTGACAGTAATACTGTCAGAACTTAAAATACTAAATTTCACAAGGCTAGGGAAAACAACTATTGGCTGTTACCTAGCACTTCCCTATAGATCAGCCAGGGTGACTTGACCATCCTTGAGACGTCCATCTGACATAAGGCCATTCCCTTTGCAAGGGCCCTACTGATGAACCCCGATCTGTTACGTGCCCACCCTCCGAATGGTGCCCCGTCGAATGGGAAAGGGCTGTGCTCTCCTGCTGCTGCCCATGGATTGGTTTCAACCATGAGGTCTCCTAAGATAAGTTACCATTCACAAAGGTGTCAGAAAACAAATCCCATCCACTCCTCCTCTAACAAAACAACTCAAAACTGCAACTTCCTGAAGTGGACTTGTTTTTATAGAAACCAAGTCAATTTCCAAAGTGTCCCTTCCTCTTCCAGAGCCTGGCTGGCTCTGGAGCAGCCTGGTAACAAGCTCTAGCAAAGCCCTGTTTGGTCCCCAGCACTGCTAGAGGTGTGTGGATGCTCCACAGCCCTGCAAAAAAGGAGCTGGGAGCCTTGGCTGGAAGGATGCTGGGTCCCCAGTCAGTGTGACTGGTATTACTGGTGATGTTCAGCAAAACAGGAGTTTTGAGCTGAGAGAGGAATTGGCATGGACAGAAATCATTTATCTTGGCACCTTGCATGTGAAATGGAAAGGAAAACATTTCTCCGTGGCACTGAGTACCTTACTCATTCAACACTTGTGTGATACCTAGAGAGTGCAGTCAGTCATGACCCAAATATGAAACCAGATACTCTAACTGTAGAGTCATCAATCTGAACATCTGCCCAGCTTTGTTCTACTAAAATGGCCTCATGCATGAGCATTCGTTGTCCCTGCATTTAGACAGTTGCTGTGCAGCTTCAGAAAAGATACAGGATTCCTCTGCCCTCTAGAAGTGAACTTGGGCTTCTACATTTCTTTCCTCTTCAAAATGCTGAAATGCAAATGCAAACCTTAATTATATGGAGCTTTGGGAGGAGATTGCAATCTGCTAAGGTGAGCTCATCCCCATCCAGGAACTTCCGGCTGGAAACAGCAATCTCCTCAGTGCTGTAAGCATCAATTTCATCCGGCAAGGGACTATTTAAGTAGTTGTCCAGCTTCCTCAGGGCTTTAAGCAAAGATTTTTCCAAATCTAGGTTAAGACAATAAAAAGGTCATTATGCACCAAGGTCTCTCTTGAGGCTCAGCAGAGAAGCAACTCCTTCCTTCTGTTCCCTGGCACCAGTCCAGCTTGCAGCCACCCCACCATACCAGCTCTTACAATTCCTTTATCCTAAGCTTAAAACCTAATGCTGGGATAAGAGCCGTAAGGAGCTCTATTTGCTTCTGAGAAAACCAAACTGGGTCTGCTCAGTATGGAGGGACCAACTCCAGATATGTGCATGGGAAGCTACAGCCTTAGGGTTGGAGCCGTCACTAGTGACCCGAACGGAGGAGGAAGCACCAGGAGGAGGGCAGGTGGCAGAGCTGGAGCTAAGGGGCTGCTCTGAACAGGCAGCCCTTGCAGCAGATGCACAGGGGAGATGCAGTTATGGGCCGGGGAGCTGAAGAACCTGGGAGGAGCTGGAGCTGGTGCCCCCACGCTGGCTGCATGCATCTGAGTCAACGGATTTTGGGAGTCACAACTAAGAGACAGAATGGGCCCAGGTTTCCAAGGCATTCATGCTCTGGGAAACGGCTGCTTACCCTAAGCTGTATCTACAGTATGCTAGAACTGTACAGTATAGCTTGTTCCAGAAACTACTGAGGCCAATGAGAGGATTATATAGCACATACTTTCATTAGCATCTTTTCTTGGGTTCTTTATGAAGGCAGAAAATTTTGCAAACACATCATTTCCTGCAGAGTTAGACTCAGGGTGGTTTGGTGCAAGTTTGGGGTATCTGAGGAATTAAAATAAACAAAAAACGTTAAGTGACTAGCCACTTTTTAATTTCTATCTCCATTAATTATTTAATATAATCATTTAAACTGCAGCATCACTCATTTGCAAACAAGACATGATTGCACGCAGCTTCCGGAGGGAACCACCGCAACTAAGGATCACTGGGGCGGTATGGCCTCTGGCCCATTCCCACAACATGTGGCTCACCTCCTCTTCCTGGGGAGATGGAAAACAGCAGCTCGCGCTGCAAACGCCACCCAGACAACCCAGTGCCTCTTCCAGGCCGCCTCCGGTGGGGATGAGCCGAGGCCAAGCAGAGCGTGGCCTCTGCTGCAAGGAGGGAAGGTCCCGAGCGGCACCGAGTGCTGCTCCTGCCACCCTCCTTGCACACACAAGCTCGGTATGGCCGGGCTAGGAGCTGCTGCTGCCGTGGGCAAATAGGAGGGAAACAGTGAAGGGGAGCGACTGCCAGCATGGCTGCACCAGGTTCGGCGGCTTGAGATGGGATGTTGCAGAGGGCAGGGGAGAAACGGTGCGTGGTGGGGGGTAAGGTGCTGCTGGTGGTGGGGCTAGTGGTGGGGCCAGCTCTGGGAGACGTGGGAAGAGCTGCCGGGCTGGGGAAGGACAAGCCCCAGCCCCTGGTGTGCACCGAGGTTGGCCCACCTTGCTGCTCTGAGTGAGCTCTGGCAGTCTCTGCCCCGGGACTCCTAGGACAGAGCGGCTCTCAGCAAGGCTTTCTTTTAGCTGCTTGTTCCCAGTAAGCGCAATTGTTTGTACAGTGTGAAGAGGGAAACCTCAAACGCACACAAATGGAGGGAAGGAGGTCAGGTTTCTGCGATGGTATGCAGGTTTCTGCACACACTTGCTGCAGCAGGGTGGATTTCATGCCTTGGGAGTGACTGTAGTGGCATAACACAAGCATGGGGTGAAGGCGAAGGCAGAGGGAAGAGCACAAGCAGTGGCCTGGGGCAAATCCCGTGGCAACTGCCCCGGCTGGACTGGAGTCTCTTAAGCTTCTCATGCTCACCCTAACTCCTGCAGCGAACCAAGGGGGCTCTGCCAAGGACCCCTGTCAAGGTCCACGAGGGGCTAAAAGCAGAAAGAAGAGGTTGGGGACACGGTACCGGGGCGGCGCTAACTTTTCTTCCAAGAACTCCTCGATCTTGTTGACGTCGGTTTTCACTTCACCGTCAAACGTCATGAAGGGGGGGTTCGTTCCCGGGGCCAGGTTCTGCAGGTCCGCGGGCTTCCTAGTGGGAGGAAAGAGACTGGCTTCATCACACAGGAACCACATCTTCAGTTTCTATACTTAATTGCAATGAGATATTTCAGCTTCAAAATACCAGATTGCTATCTATCTGCCTTGCCTGTAAAGTGAAACAGATCTAGCTGCCTCACACTGGCATTGTGAGAATTAGCTAGCCCACACCTGAAAAGCTAAAATTTCAGTCTTATGTAACAGAGACCTACTGCAAAAGAGATTAAAATCTCAAATGCTTCAAAGGAGTTAGTCCACTTTATATTAGGGAACATTGAAGAGGAATCAGCCATACAAACTGCTGTCATATTAGCAAGGCACAGTGTCAATACTGCCTGCTTATTTGCGTGTGCTTTTCAAAGCTGTCAGAAGAGATTCACACTTTAAAATCACTGTTTTTAGTAAAACTGCTCTGAAAAATGACTACTCCTATTGTATTCTCACCTTTTCAAATCCACAGTTGTGACATTAAATATGACACCTTTTAGCCACAGAATCATAAAGAGACGCTGAGAGAATGGGCAATTTCCAATACTTTCCCCATCACTGCCAGCCTGCAAAAAGAAAATAATGACATATGCAGCTATAATTGAACATTTTGACAGCAGATGACAGCAGACAACAGAAAACACATATTTGCTGTGAGTATGTATAACCTGTTACTTGTCTCTACTAATAGGTATTTTCACACAAAGTTGCTTGATACCCTTCTCCCAGCATGCACATAGATATGATGAATAATCAGTCACCTTGGACAGATCTGTTTTTTCATTAAAATGTATAATGAATGTTTGCATCAAGTTAAAAAACAGAATTGGAACCACAACATTCCTTCCAAGGGTAGAAGTCTCCACCTCATTTGTCTAAGTGAACATAAATCTACCTACATCATTACAAGATTAGAAAAGTTTAAACCAGTTGACAATCACGGGAAACAGGTATAAAAAGGTTCACCAGCGTAAATTGAGAAGTAATGCCCGAAGCAGTTAGGGGAATAAACAGAATAAATCAAATAATTGTTTTAAACGGAACAATTGTGGGGGCCCAGGAAGAGAGGGGGAAGGAAGGTGCACGAGGGAGCTAAACAAGTGAGTGCCAACATTTTGCTGAACTACCAACTAGTGAAACAGAAACAGCTGCCACAGAACTACTACACAGCTGATAGCTGAGATGCAAAGGGTGGGAGAAGGGCACGCAGCTGCCCCGTCTCTTAGCTCTAGACCCGGGGCTCCCACTTTCCATACTTCAGGGCGACTGCACCCAAGTCACGTAACTGCTCTTGCTGCGTGCACCCGTAATGATGAGCTCCCCTTTTGGCCAGGCGAATCACCCTGTGCGAGCGCAGAGCACGGAGCACGGAGGCTGCAGCTCACCCTACGTGTTGCCCCAGAAGCTTGTCTCTCATTTACCTGGCATTGCATTTTGCTCAGAGCTCGCACTGCAGCGAGGGGAAGCCTCGTGCAGTGGCTCTGGGCTGCGTGAGCCTTTGCATGGTGCTGTTGCCAGAGAGGAGAGGTCTGATTTTCCAGGCTTTGTTCATAATTCCCCTGGAGTGTGCAGTTTTAAAACTTGCTTTAAGGGTACAAAGGCAAAAAAAAAAATCGTGTCATTTACTCAGTTAAAGGGTTAGTTCGTTATGCTCGTAGGTGATCTTTATATAGCCAAACGACACGCAGTAACGCAACCAGTTCTGCTTGCTCTTTGTCAATGCTATCAAAATAATCTCAAGTAGAGCCAAAAGCTTTCCCTACACAAACACTGCTGTTAGACAGCTTTGCAAACCTCACCTTCACAAAGAGCTCCACGTCTGGAAATGAGCTCCGCGCGTGGGGCGAGCAGCTTTCCGCCATGGAGCTGGAGGAGCGATCCTCGTCTGGATCAATAAATGCTCTCGCCCTCCGTATCAACCCAAAGGAGCCTCCTCTGATAACTCTGCTTCTTCCTGCCTTTGCTATTGTGAAACGCCTGGCTTTTGTGGTAACAACAACAACAACAAAACAGCCTATTGCCTTATACGCTGCCTGGGAATAAAAACTTTTAGAAATCCCAAAACAGCTGGACCACTGTATTAGTTAAATCTTGTTTTGTAGGTGGCAAAAATGAGAGCTGGTTATAAAAGCTGCTCTTGTATTTCCCCTCCTACATGGAGTACTGCTTTGTTGTGCTTTATAGTTTACAACAAGAATGATATTTGGCTGAAAATTAATGTGTATTTCATAAGAACGAGATGACTGCCAACGTTGCTAGCGTGTGCGCTTCAAAAGAGGGCGAAGAACAGGCGCCCATGACCTCCCAAAATCTAGAGCAAATGCTGCTCTAGGAAAGCTGGCAGGGCAGGAAAACACAATATAGTAAGTATTCGTTTATAAGGGCAGATATTCTGAGCCATAACAAGAACTGAAAATTGAGTTCTATTTTATTCAGGGGGTGAAGGAGGAATCACTTCTATGCACATATACAGTGTCTAAGTGAAACCTGTCCCAGGCAAAAAATGCCACCTGTGATGCTTCCACTGCATCACAATCTGTGGGGGCTTTTCTAATGGAAAGTAGCATTAACTCTGTCGGGTGTAAAATCATTTAGTGTATGCCTTGGCACCATAAATAACTTATTATGGAGAAATCTAAACTATTAATCTAATTCAGTAAAGAAATAATCTTACACTAAGAGTTTGCTACGTTTGGGAAATACAGAACTCATGTTCAGAAAAGCAATTCCTATAAATAATTTGACCTTTTCACTCAAGTCTTTGACAAAGAAAAATTCTCTCGTGAGGGTTAACTCAACATTCAGAGCGCTACACAATCAAGAGTGACAGCAGGATGAACTTTTCCTGTTCAATTGCTATGTCCTCCTGGTCTGCTAATTGCCAAAATTTTGGCTCCAACCTTTCCTGCTGGAGCTAAGGAAATGCGGCCGTTGCTTTGTTTAGTCCCACATTGCCTTGGTGACAGTAAATTTCAGGGAGTCGGATGCAGCAGTCTGGGTCCCCTTTACTGGGGAAAAGCCCATAAAGCAGAGTCAGGTCCAGACAGATACGTTACCGTGACAAACACAGAAGCGCAGCAGGCAGCGTGTCCCCAACTGTTATTAAACTGCAATGACAAATGGGCTACCTGGAAGCCGAGGGGCTGGCAGCCTTGGGGAGGTTACAGACCCAACCACGTCTCTTGTTTCCAAGTACAAACTTCTTAAGCATCTCACCACTGCTCAGGAAGAAAATTTACTGTGGCACTACTGTGTTGCTCTCTTTGCAATTTGGTCAACAGCCAATCTCTCAGCCTTTTCTCTTTATGCTGCTCTAGCTGCTTGTAACCTTTAACAAAAAGCAAATAATTTGCACACTAGAGAAATGAGTAAAACGGGGGTATTGCTCTCGCCAGCAGCGCTCCACCAGCCAGCCCTAAACTTTAAGACGACTGTTTGCTCATTTGGGGTTTCTGAAGGGCTTCCCATCAGCCAGCCCTGCTGGCATTAAACACTCGTGCCGAGTCCAAGGGGCTGCTGATCTTTACACTTGGTGCCACCTCCCTCCCAGTCAACAGCTGCAGCACATTGGTCCCATCCTGCGGGGAGCCGTGAAGGAGGCAAGACGCATCTAGCGACAGGGGCCTTAGAGCCATATAGTGCCCTGGGGACCCAGGATACGAGGGCTTTGGCCCAGCAAGGGAAC
>VWPW01002672.1:0-20784 GCA_013389825.1 Crypturellus undulatus | reverse complement strand
AGGTTTTGGCCAAGTTATTCTGGAAGAATCAGAAATATAATTTGAATTCAAGAGCCTGATTCAGGGGGTTGACCTCCTTTGCGTGTAGGTACTAAATCTATTCCAAAGGGAGGAATGGCCAAGCTGCCTGAGTTATACAACTTACAGCAATGGACCTCAGATTTGGGACAGAGGCTTGACTTTGCCTGTCCAGTCCATACACTGATGGCATTAGATTTATAATTGGTTCCTTCTTTTCCTCCCTCTTCCCCATTTCACCTCTTTTAAGGAAAGATTTATACAGATCTAGATCTTCAGCTGGAACAATCACTAAAGCTCCACTAGTTTCAACAGATCTATGATAATTTATACTATCAGTCCTTGTATGATATCTACTGAGTCTGGCTGATCCTTCTTTATCCAACACCATATCCAACTGGTGACATTGTCACTGTCTTGACCAGAAGAGGCATCACAAGTGAGGTGAGGGACTGCAAAGAAGCTTCCTCCCACACACTGCTCTGCAGATGATCTTTAGTGAATGGCACAAAGAAAAATTAGCTCCTAGCCTGGGTCTTCTTCAAAGCCATCTACCACCCTTAAATTCTGCTGTGGTGTCAATGAGCTCAGAGAGTTCAAATACCTGAGAGCACAAAGTAATAAATTAAGCTGAGGTTTAGAAAAATAGCAAATCTCTTGCCTTTATGAGCTCTCTTGTAGACAGTCGTTAATGACTTAAAAGGCCCATGCACACAGACTTGTTGGTCCTTCTACGCCTGCAGAGGTGGATTGCATGCTAAAAGGTCAGGAGCAGCCATCCACCTCCAGGGAACCGAGATGCTAGATGCACAGCATCATGCTGGGGACACGCACAGGCACCAGGAAGCAGCAGCAGGCAACTTCCAGAAGTCTGTGTGTGGTGACCAGCACTACTACCCTAGGAGAGCAGAGCTTTCTAGCTCTGCACCTCCACGCACTGCTGCTCGCCACAGGCCTGGGACAGAGGACAGACACTAGAACCCCCTGTGCATTCACTCAAGAGGAGAGCCTTCTGGAGAACCAGTAGGAGAGATCAGTAAATCCACAAAGAAAATAAGTTCACACACTACTTGCCCTCCAAGTCTGGCTAGGTGGCTCTTGGAGACTTTTTTTACCATAACAAGCAACCTCCCAAAAGGTCTTAGTGCCCTCTTGCCAGCTGGAAAAAGAAGGTTACCAACCTCCTAGTGAGCCATGGAGCAGCCTGGAAGGATGCTAGGTCCCCTCTGATGTTTCGGCTGGCCAGTGAGGCTCATATCCCATTGAGGAGTTTTGTAGGCCATGTCACTATCTTGTCACCTCCGCAGTGTGCCTCCATACCCAGGATCTCTGTTGCTTTTTTTCTCCCCTTCTTTCACAGGGAAAGAAAAGCTCTATTTCCTTTTCCTATCCATAAAGAGGTGATTGAATCTGCCTCTGAGTTCCTTCAAACCTTGAGGACATCCTGGTGTTGGTTTCGGGTCCCTTCCCAACCCACATTAAGCATCCTTTGAGGACAGAGCCCATCTTTGCAGCCTGGCAGCTCAGCCGCCCGCTGCAGCAGCAATTTCCAATCTGTGCTGCCATCCTGTGGCTGGCTGCTTGGGCGGCCAGCCCAGCGAAACAGCCTTCCTGACAGCAGTACTGTTCAGATCGCTCTCCTCTGCACGAGAGAGACCGAGCACTTCATGAAGGCACCCATAGGACACCAGGTATCGAGTTATGTGTGAGCACGGAGAAGCTCCGGTTACGGTATGCAAGCTTGGTTTGCTTCGTTATCAATATTGATCACTCACACTTAAAATTCAACCTCCACTGTCCAACAAGGTGTCTAACAAGCACAGACATGTATAGTACAAAGCAGATAGCCAGCAACAAGCCCTGCTGCGTTAAAGGAACAAAATGGGTGAATTATAGCAGAAATCCATCTTCTAAACCCTTCCTCAAAGCCACCGTGCCTCACTCCAATACCCCACCAATTCGCACAGCTCAGGTTTCCTCCTGCTCCCGCAGGTCTACCTGGTGAACAGCCACAACGTGGGCTTCTGCGGTGGGTCCATCATCAACGAGAGGTGGGTGGTGACAGCGGCGCACTGCCTGCAGCCGGGAGACAACGTGACGGCCGTGGCAGGTGAGCACCGCGCGGGCCTGCCGCGGGATGCCTGCTCTTAACCTCCGAGGAAAACAGCATGTATGGACCGGGGGAGAGGGACTTTGATGGCAAGGCCATGGGTGAGCCAGAGAGGGCCAGGGTGGTCAGCACACACAGCAAGCGATGGTGCCACTTCACAGAACAGGTATTTCTCCCTCTTAGTACCCAGCTGCTTCAGGCTGCTGCCAGACAGCCTGCTCGTAACTCAGTGCAGGGCCTTGAGCAGTGCATCGGTGCTGTTTTTCTTACAGCTGAGGCAGAAATAACCTCCCACATTATTAGCAGCTCCCATGTGTGAATATGCTGCATAGGACACACACTGTTATGGCCAGTTACAGCCCCCAGAAGTATTGAGAAGAGGCAGGAAATGATCCTACTTTGTCTAAACACCAGCAAGCTTTGAGACAGTTTTGCTTGAAAATCCAGCACAAAGTCTTATGCCTGCAAAGCACTGTGCCTGCAACTGTGAGAAAGTACAAAATCCCCTGGCAAAAACACCAGAAAACCACCTTTCCACCAGGCCAGAGGTTTTGCATCTGCATGCAACCTGCCTCGTTTCAAGCTCCATCGTGAGCCTCTCCACTTCGGGCACGTTATCACTGCCGGTGCTCCCTGCACGCTGCTCTGCAGTGCGGCTGGGTTTCCAGGAAAGCAAAGCACCAGTTTTGCAGGGACTGCTGAATGCCTACCCACACCGTGCACATTGCAACGGTAACACCCGAGTCCCTTCTCCCTGCTCCGGCAAAACATCCAGCTCTGTAACAGCAGAAGGCCACAAATGGATCACAGGGGCAGCACAAGCTCTCCCACCCTGTCCTCCTTGCCTCTCCACTTCCACTGCAGATGCATATTCCCAGGACCCTTACAAAAACAAGCTGCTGCAGCATAAGATAAAAAGCCTCTCAGAGTCTCCCCTCTGTGTCGTGCATTCGCACAGTAGAAGCACAGCCCACAAGGAAGCCAACACTCACGGGGGCTGCAAACCCTCCTCGCAGAGCACCCACTGGCACCAGGCTCCAAAACCACCTGCAGCAGGCGGCAACATTAGCACAAACACAGCGAGCTGCCTCACCTCTCCCGGCGGGATCCTGCTGCTCCCGGAGCCGCAGGACACTGCTAGGGCCGGCAGCACTGCAGATGGTGCTCGGAGTCGGTATATTCCAGAGACGACAGCAAAGCACGCAGAAACGCTGCCGCAGGGGTTAAACACAACCCGTGCCTCTGGGGCTGCGAGAAAGCAGGCAGGAAAAGTCCTCCCTCAGCACGGCAAGTTTGCAGGAGGTCTCAGGTCACACACAAACCCCACTGCTGCTCCCCAGGATCTCAGTGCCTTTCCCTCTCCCTCTACCTGTTGTTGCACCAGGCGAGGGGAGCTAACGGCGGCAGCCGCCCCTCGCTCTGGAATCAGGCACAGCTGAACCTTGTTGTGGGAGCACCAGGGCACTGGGAGCACTGGGAGGGGGATGGCCTTGGAAGCGCTTTGGTTGCTGGTGCCATCCCTCTATCCCACCTGGAGAGTCTGCAGTACAGATGTGGGGTGGCCATGGGGAAAGTTGGGCTCCTTCCTGCTGATAAAGTAATTTACTTTTTGCAGTGAAGACTTGCTGCTAGGGCCCTTCCTGCTGTGCTTCTCGGGTCCTGTTACTCCTGGTGTCCCTGTGGGGCTGCAAAATCCCCAGGATTTCCATGTTTTCCCTAAAGCTGGAAGTGCCCAAGTCCTCATGCCCCATCTGTCTTCTTGGAGGGCAGCATCTGCATTTCTCCGGCTCGTTGCCGCACTTGGGCTTAGACTGGCCCACGGCAGTGGTGTTAAGTGCAGCAGTTGGGGACATAAGGCCGAGGGGCCTGCGGGGCTTTAGCTGGTGGTACAAGGAAACCCCTAGAGGCCTCTGAGAAGGTGGCAAAGCAGACCTGAGCGCGGGGCGGGAGTCAGGTGACAACCGTGCGACAAGCCCCTCCATGTGTCCCTGCAGGCGAGTACAACACGAGGGCTGAGGACGCCACGGAGCAGCGGCGGCGCGTGGTGCGCATCGTGCCGCACCCCACGTACAACGCCACGCTGCACAAGCACCACAACGACATCGCGCTGCTCGAGCTGGACGAGCCGCTCCGCTTCAACAGCTACGTCACCCCCATCTGCCTCGGCAGCAGGGAGTTCACCGCCAAGCTGCTCAAGTACGGCATGGGCACCGTCAGCGGCTGGGGCAGCCTGTTCTACCGCGGCCGCGAGGCCACCATCCTCCAGGTGCTCAGGGTGCCCTTCGTGGACCGGCCCACGTGCCTCAAGAGCACGTCCATCACCATCGAGCTCAACATGTTCTGCGCCGGCTACTCGGCCGGCGGCAGGGACACCTGCGAGGGTGACAGCGGCGGGCCCTTCACCACCGAATTCGAGGGGACCTGGTTCCTCACCGGCATCACGAGCTGGGGGGAGGAGTGCGCCAAGCCCGGCAAGTACGGCATCTACACCAAGGTCTCCAAGTACAGCAAGTGGATCAAGGACACCACGAGGCTCGCCTAGGCGTGAGGACAAGCCGTGCGGCCGAGGGACTGGTTAGCGGAGCTAGGGCTGGAGCGAGGCGCGCGTGGCTTTCCAGAAATCATTACAGTTTAATAAACACTTCTCAATGGACTCATTTTTGTGCTCGGAAGGAGTGCAAATCTGGCGCAAATGAGGCAATAAGAAAATAAAAGGCCTTTCTAATTACACCTGCCTGCGTTCATTAACCCACCAGCCCCACCAAGCGCACCCGTGGGTCTCCAAAGCGCAGACCCCGCTGCAGAGGCGCATGGCTCGTGCTTGCCCTGGCCGACAGGTCCCCACGTGGCCAAGTGATGCCGACAGAGCCACTTGGAAGGACACGGGACGCTCCTGTCTGTGCAGTTTGAACAGAATTGCAGAGCCTTGCAGGGATTTATTTAACAACTTTTTAATCTTTTAAATATAGATTTAACACATTTTTTTTTTACAGGTACATATACAATATAGTTCATTTAAACTTGCAGTCAGAGAAAACTCTCCACTGTAATTTAGAATACCATGTACATGAAAAGCCTACTTGAACAGCATACATAAGGTAATGTGGAGTGTGCAAAGTTTCAAATGTTAAAAATCTTAAGACTGTACATTCAGACTTGCAGAACCAGTCCCTCTCATAAATTAATAAAAGCATAGATTTAAAACCATGGAAGACAAAAAAGTTTAAAACCATTTTAATATGCAACGTGTGCTATGTCTGAGACAAATATTTACATTTTGTACCTCAAAAGGTGTACTGTTACCACAAGAATTGTTGCCACTATAAACAGCCCCAAAGAAACATAAGAGAATCCTATTTTTTCCACCTAGCAAATGCATCGTGACCAATTTTTAAATAAACGGAAATAGAATTCAGTGACTTAAAACCTTCCTGGGATGATTTCCAGTGATGGAACAATACTGGGAGCGCTCTAGGCCGTGCAGTGATGCTCAGTTCCAACTTTTGCCGATGCAGGAGGGTTACCCATGGTCCTGACCACTGCGACTGGGAAATGCCCAGAGCTGCAGGGCAGCGTTGAAGGCAACCTACCAGGCCACAATAGCCACGAAGTCATTCGAATATTCCTCTGTGCAAAAATGGTCACCTCCAAAAAAACCCTCCAGTGTGTTTTAATGCAACAACCTGGTACTCCAACCAAGAATGCATCTTCACAAGTTAAAGTCAGATCATAAAGGTCCCCCATTCATCCAGAGTAGAAAACATTCCACTGAGACGGGACAGAGCAAATTCACTACTGCATGCATACTGTTAACCCTGTTTTCGACAGTCAGATACTCTTTTTACACATCTGTTTAGAAGTCAAACCACCTGTACCTATGTACTACAAAAGCAATGCTAGACAAAGGAACACAAAATTAAATTATGAATGTTCAATAGTCCTTTTCTTCCTCAAAAATTCAATAGATACATTATCAGTAAAGATGTTGAAAAGTACAGTCTCATCAAGAACATCCTTAGTGCAAACATGGACATTTAACTTTGATTTATGGCACATGTTCCAAAAGTACATACATTTAATGTAAACTTCAACACTTGCTAGATACAGGTTGTAGCCTTGGAACACTTTGGGACCCTAAAGTGATTCATGACAACCCTGAGTTGTCAGTTTGACCTGATCCAAACCTCACTGAAATCAATGGGACTGACTGCAGTGGGCTGGAATCAGACTCTAAGTGCAAAAAGAGGATCTTCAGCGTTATTGCATCTTCACATGTGAGTCAGCCAGACGATGCTCTTACAGAACATCACATTCACCCAGCTGAAGTAGATTTTTAAGAAAAATCCATTCATTAAATCAATTAAGCAGGACATACAGCTTTTTTTTTTTTTTGGCTTATCAAAACTCAACTCTTATTTGCAAACAACTTCAACAGTTGTCAGCTAGTAAGCAGATAAAGCCTTCAACCTGTAGAGAAAATTTCAAGCGTCTAAACAAAGTGTCAGGAAACCGTGGCGTACTTCGTTGATGGAAACGTGATGGATGTCATGGAAAAACAGCAGGTAAAAATAATAAAATACTATACTTTCCATAGGGAACGAAAAAAGCAAAAAAGAAAAACAAAGAGCAGAGGATGGCTTCCTTTATGACTATGAGAAGCTGCTCAGGACCCCGGTCCCGTTGAGTGCAGATGAAGCTGTGGAGTTCTGTGAATGTGATGAATAGTACAGGACAACTCCAACTACTGTGCTATTTCTCTGTAACACTTTGTTGAAAGCTTCCAAAGAGCATCGAAAATAGGATGCTACTGGTTCACCCTTAATTCAAGGGGAACTAAACTTTCTTGTGTTACACAGGGCAGCATCTATAAAGTAATGAAGAATGATGTTAATATTAAAGCATCTTATTCCCAGGCATACATTCTTCCCTGTAATCATGTAACATTTGTACAGCATCAGAAAGTGCACTCCCGTGGTTCCTCACAAAGCTGGACTCCCATATGCTTCAGCGAGAGCCTTGCCTAAAGGAGGACCACAAGGGTGGACACATTTCTGTAATATCTCAGGTGATTTTTGCAGCACAGCCAGCTGGTCTTGTCCCTACATTTACTATTTTGTCAGGCTCAACATGTTTTTTATGCACAGTTACAAAATAGCTGCTCTACAAAGCTGACTGGCGGCTCAGGTTGTAAAAGTCTACCCTGCTTTATGTTTCAAAGGCAAAAATATACATTATCTTTAATGGCCCCTGCGTAATAATTCTGCTCGCATAAGTAGGAAAGCCTGTTGCTGCAATCATTAAAGTGCATGAGCAATAGTGCAAACAGCAGTGCTACAAGTGGCATTTTTAACAGAACTTACACAAAGCCTGCATGTCTCAGCTAACATGCTCACACCAGCTTGCAAGAGCTCCGGAGCCCAAACTCTGCTCCAACCAGGCAAAATTCAAGCCAGGTGGTCCAGGCTGCCATGCAAGGGTTGCCTCAAGCTCAAGGTAGTCAAGATGATGATGACCAACAGGAGTGATAAGCTCGCACCCTGCTCTGCGATGATCCATCGCACGGCAATGGTGGCCAGCAGGATCAGAGGATGTGCAAGCTCGGTGCTCCGGGCACCTCTGCGTTATTGCACACAGAGAACTCGCACTCATCCCAAAGGTTTGTAAGCGAGAAATCACCAAGGGGAGGGTTAAACAAAATTAAGAGTGAGTTTGATGGTGGGAAAGAGGATCAGGAACCTGCAGCCTGGCCAACGGCAGGGTCACATCTGCCTGCAGCCTCTGCCCAACAAGCAGGTACATGTGTCTGCCCTGGCCAGTAGCCTCCTGGACGTGGCTCTGAGCCCTCCGCAGGTGTGGGGCTCAAATAAAATCCTGCCAAGTTTGTTCCCTGATGGTTAAAATGATGCAAAATTTGCAGCCATGTTGCATTAATTTATACAATCTAATAATCATAGACTTTTAATACTGTTTCCATTTTTTCATGTGTATTCCTTTTTTAGTCAGGTTATGCTATTTCATGCACATGAGCTCCCTCCAAAAGAAACAAGTTTCATGCAACCTTCGCTCAGCAAGTGGAAATCTGAAACTTGCCCTTCTCTCTGCCTGCCTTTTAAAGGTCAGGGCAAAAAGGCTGAAAATGCATTGGCCTCACTTTGCTCAGAAGTCAAATTTCTGCAGTGAACAAAATTTTTCTGTATTTGTATTTGCTTACCACTTCTGAGCAAACAGAGAAGGAGCTCGAGCTCAGTGTGAGGGGAGGCTGTGCTGCCCTGGCCGTGTCTCTGAAACACAAGTCACTGCTGGGATGGCCGGCAAGGGCCTCGTTTCTGCCGTCCCAGTTCTCAGCCTGCGATGACCTGGGTGCTACATTACGGCTAAGAGAGAACGTGGCTGCTCCTGCCCTCACACAAGCACATCACAGGAGTGCAGGGGCTTTGGCGTATTAGCAATCAAGGGACCTGCAGAAATACTTTGGTTCCTGCCCTACTGTGGAAGATAAGCTCGGATCGTAATTCTGCNCGAGCTCAGTGTGAGGGGAGGCTGTGCTGCCCTGGCCGTGTCTCTGAAACACAAGTCACTGCTGGGATGGCCGGCAAGGGCCTCGTTTCTGCCGTCCCAGTTCTCAGCCTGCGATGACCTGGGTGCTACATTACGGCTAAGAGAGAACGTGGCTGCTCCTGCCCTCACACAAGCACATCACAGGAGTGCAGGGGCTTTGGCGTTTGGTTCCTGCCCTGCTGTGGAAAATGAGCTCGGATCATAATTCTGCACCTGTAACCTAGAGACGTGCTGCTTACAGGGGAGACTATTCCCTGTCAACTAATAAAATTGAAGCCATTTCACTGGGAACGACCTGACTGCTTTAGCAACCAGCAGCACATGTTTCAATCTTAGCCGTAGCTGTTTTCTGAAATGAGGCATTCTCCCCAAACCCACTTTTTCATTTTGAGCTTTGCACGGTCTGACCTGTAATACAGAACAATTGCTAGGGCACATGAAATAGAAAATCCACCATGGATTTCCACGGGAGGTAGAAAGAAGCAAGGATCAATCTCAGAAGTTATGGTCAGTGTAGGGAAATCTAGCACACCACCAGGTTGTTTTTCAAAAATGGTTCTTTCCAAAATGACCTCCAAACCAGTCCTTTTTCCCCCCAAACACCTCCTGGCTTATATCCAGGCCAAGATTTCTATACAGTGTAATAAGGATTTCCTCCCCATCTTTGGAGTGTAAAACTAGGACCAAAATACCTATATACATACACACATATACATATATATATATATAGGATGGCTGATAGTAGCCACTCATCTGTAAGGCAAGCTACCTTTGCAACCAGGCAAGTAAAATAAAAGCAATCTCCATTCCACATCCTCTGGATTCTTTTGGATGTTGCTAGTGTGTTTGGCACGCAGGCTGCCCCTTGGCAGGCCTGGTGCAGCACAGGGTATCCTCAAAGCTGCTACTTGTAGCATGGCGAGGTATTTACCAAGAACATACCTGGCAACCTAAAATGATCCGAAGAAAATTCCCTGCAACTTATTATGCATTGCGATGGCCCAACATAGGAAGAAGAAGCAAGTAGGGAGAGGAGCAGCCTGTAAGGCTGGAGGAGGTCACCACCCTGAGGTGGAAGGGTTTTGTTGGAGCTACACTTTAAATATAAGAAAAAATGCCATGCTAAGGGAATCGTTTCATCCACCCATTACAAGTGCTCCTAGACGAAAAGGCTTTGCACTGAAATAATAAATTCCCAGCTCTTTCTGAGGTCTGGTTGTGAAATTCTGTGGTTGCACACACATTTTTAACTCGCTATAAGGACCCAGGACAAGCAGCAATGAAGGTGCTAGCGCCGATGAAGGGCCAGACCTGCATCTCACCCAGCTCTGGGAAATAACTTCCGCAGACTCTAAGCCCTTGGCTTCAGATTTATCCCATTTATCCTGCCTGCATGCAAAACACAGTGTTTCCACAGGGCAGCTGCAAATATCTGAGGGTTAGCAGTGCTCCTGCCTGCCCCTACATCACTATCCCGCGTTCAGCTGCCAAATTGTGTCACTGCTATTTCAGGACTGGCCTGTCCTTGCACACAATGATACTGGGCACAGGGATTGGTGGCATCACTGGAACAAGAGCCCCATCTTCTGAAGCAGCAGAGCCCAGAGCACCATCCAGACCATTTCCCCAGAGTAACTAGTGCTATAAAATCAAACGCCTGTACAAAATGACCAATGCACAGAGGAAACGGAGTTGCTGAATACAAAGGAACTGCTTGAAAACCCATTTTCAGAGTCTGGCTACAGACATATCACTGAAAAAGCTCTAGGAATGGGTAAAGATAAACATGGCAAAAATGCACCCCATGTCATCCTACCATATTGCCTGAAGCGCATATAAAATTAGATTCATGTCTAGAAATTCCACACATGGTCAGCAACAGAGAAAAGGCATACTGGAAGTCATAGGAGGGAGAATAAAGGCTCAGTGCTGCTACCAGACCCTGGCAAGGTGACTGCAAAGCACTTGGGCAGTGATCTGAATCTTCCAGGAGGAGTTTTCCAGGATTTCCCTTGGGAAGTCCTTCCTACTTTGTACTCAGTGACTTCATAAATCGCCTTGGAGTTGTAAGTCTCTAGGATTTTAGGCATATGACCACTGACAAAGTAAATCAGTGTTCAAAGTTTAGCTTCGCCCTGTTTTTTAGGATGCGTTTATGGCTGGAGACACTTCTGTACAGGCTGTGGTCCAGCACGCAAAGGGATCTGACTAGCAGACTTTTGGTCAAAAAGTCAGAATATGATATTTGAGCACATCAAAGTGAATCCTCTCAACCATGTCTAGCTGCTGATGGGCCTCTGCAAGTTACCCCCAGAGGTAAAACCATAAAAACTGAAATCTGTGCAGTTTGGCTGTCCTGCAACAAAGGGAATAAAAAATACCTCTGCATATGGCAAGAATTTTACTGAAACATCAATGTTTCATGATAAAAGATTTTAAGTCTTTGACAAAATTAATCAAAACAGCAGATTTAGACAAAGTGGAAATATGTAAAAGGAAATCTACTGGCAAAATTTCTAATCATATTTTCATAATTGGTGGATTTTCCTTTTTTTTTCTTTTTTAATGGACTAAACCTAGTGGATTTTCTCTGTTTTTCTGTGGTTTTTTTTCTGGGAGCTGCAGCCCTCAGTCTCCAGTTTAGTGTGCACAGCACGGCAATGAGGCAACGCACGGAGCAGCGATACCAAACACACAGCTAGGGCAACAGGCTGCTCTTAAGGCATTTTCTTGTGTTACTGGTTACACTTCTCAGTCTGTTTCCATCTACATTTATGCGTAGAAAATGAGAAATATGATTTTTGAGGTCGGAAGTCTTTCAATGAAACCTGATAAACTAAATAAAGGTAAACACCTTTATTCTAACAACAGATTAATTAATGGGCCTGTAGCAGGCAGCAACAAGTGCAAGAACGAGGCTTGGCATAGGGACAAATGGGCTAGACCAAAGGCCAGCACAAAAATGGAAGTGTTGCCTTTCGGGAGCTTTGGATGAGGCTTCGATATCTTCATGGCATGAGGAGATTTTAACTATTCTTTCTATTCTCATGGGGTTTGAACTATGGCAGCGAGCAGGCAAAGGGGTCGCAGGAATCCCTGATCACAGACTCCGGCTCTTCTCCCAGATCTTGTACCCAGTGCTCTTGCAATAAAATCTACATTGTTAAATACTCATTTTTAATTTACTACTGGCTAAATTAACACAAACATCTTAAGATGTTTAAGAAAAAAAAAAAAAGGCAGTATCTAAATTTACTACTTTTGCAGGCTTTTTGGAGTAACGGCTTTCTTTTTGTTTCTGCTGAGGCAAACGCAGCCAGTTTGGGTGTACCAGGCATTATGTAAATCATGGCTTAAGAAACCTGATTCAAGTTCTGAAATATTTCTCCTATGTATTTTACATGATACCTGCGACTTTGGCATTCCGAAATCTACAGTCACCGACCACTATCTGCAGACTGTGGACAGGAACCCAGCCTTCTTTTCTTCTGTTTAGGTTTTTCACCAACCTTGGAATGACAGTGGTATTAGTAAAAAGAACAAACAATGCAAAAAGCAGACACACACATGAAACCAACCAACCCACAAGCAGTGTTTTTATATCAGCCACAGGGGAATTAAGCATCTCTGCTGCTTACATAGGCTCAGTTGGGATGAATCTAGCCAGCGTGCTAGATAAACCCATGGTAAACCCATGACAAGGTTTAGGCAGCTGGAAACACTCATGCTCAAAAGTGACACACTTCAAACAGACTCACTCGTGCAGTGAAGTCTGCTCTAACAAAAATGTTGGGCATGTGAAACTTATGCCTGGCGCTGGCCAAAGCTGCAAGAGGTGGGGAGCAGCGAGCAGAACTGTGATACTTCATGTGCTGCTTTTGCTAAGAGCAGAAGGAATTTCAACCCCTCAATGCGCAAAGAATGCAGAGGTTGGCCAGGGACCTCCCACAGGACTATCTGTGTCTGCACATGTATAACATGCCCATTACACAACTCTGATCCAGGTAACTGATAATATCACTCTCCCTCCAGACCATATCCAGAATAACGCATTAGCCAGCTGCTCTCTCTGGCATGGTGACCCCAGCAAGAACTTTCGGGGCTGAGAGCGACTCAGAAATCAACTCGGAAAGGGAAAACATCCAAAACCCTCTNCTGGCATGGTGACCCCAGCAAGAACTTTTGGGGCTGAGGGATGACAGCGACTCAGAAATCAACCTGGAAAGGGAAAACATCCAAAACCCTCAGCCAAATCCCTGCAAGAATCAGCAGAGGGGCTGCTGCCCTCCGAAACAACCAGATTAATGGCTCGACACACACGGTATCAGGTACAGTCATTTCCCAGGCAAAACGCCCAGCTGCAAGGAGGGAACCAGCTGTGATCACTCATCTTGCAAGGAGCAGCTTTAAATATGCCTGACTAAATGATGGCCAGTAGCCATTAATTAGTTAAGACTTGTACAGCCATTTGGGGGAGGAAAATGCCCACAATTAGTCACTATTCCTATTAATAACTGCAGAAGAACCAAGCCAAGAGCCGATCTGGGGAAGACAGAAAGCCGACCAAGGCAAAGAGCCCTCACCCAAAGCACCATGAACATGAGAAGAGCATTAGGGTGAGGGGCAGAGGCTGTTAAGGTGTTAATATAACACAGTTCACCCAGACACCAATGGTATAGGAAGTTCAGGGCCCAACTAGTGCGTATGGCCTCTAGTCCTACCAAGGGAGTGAATTCTCTGGCTTTTTGGAATGCTCTAAAGCTTCACGAAAAGCTGCAGCGAGTACAGCCCGAGGCACACGAGACTGTGCAACGTTACTTTGCAGGCTCTCCAAGGTAAGGAAAAGTAATCCTAGAATACCTACCACTGTCCCTCACCATCTTCATGTAAAAGCTGAATTTCATCCCCGTTCCTCACCAGCAGGTCCTCTGATCCTCTCCTCTTGCAGTCTGCAAGGGCCTTATATCTTCCTGGAGACTGCAATAGTAACAAAAATGCCTTATTTAGTTATGTTTTCTATCAAGGAATTGTTATTTCTGACTGCCACAGGGAATGTGATAGAGCCGTATCGGCACCTTTAATTAAAATTGTTTCAAGAAACTAGAGACAATGCATCTTCCCATTCCCCAAACTGAGATAAGAAGAATTATGATGCACATGCAAGCCACATCCCTTACCGAGGCAGCGGATAGAGCAAGGCAAGGCTTAGCAAAACACGAAAGTCCCCAAATGGCACCACCTAGTGCCTCGATACTGCTGCATTTCTGCTGATCCTACTAACCAGCTGGCTGCCCTCCTCCTCCTCCGTGTCCGAGCAGTTGGAAAGATACTGGTTCCCAGACCACTCCTCCAGCCCCTCGCAGATCTCCAGCGACTGCGACATTCCCGGCCAGCCTGCAAGAGAGGACACGGAGGCTCCGGGACCCGCCGGACGGGAACGTCCATCCCCCGGGAACGTCCCTGTCGGACACGCAGCCCGCCTTACTTCTGCTGGGCTTGTTCTGCGGCGACGCGGGGACGCTCTCCAGCAGGACGGGACTGGTCCGTTCAGAGTCGTTTTCTTCCGAGCTTATGGAGGCTCTCTGCTGCTTCCTGGGGATGGAAGGAAAATAATAATAAAGAAATCAATCTTAGTTTTGATTTTTAGGGAAAACCTGCAAATTTTTGTAAAATTGAATCAGAGACAATACTGACAGTCTTTAATATTTATTTTGGGGGAATGGTGCCCACGCAGCCTGCGGGCAGAACGCGTGCAAGCCCCACAGTGTGCCCGGCTTGCGGGACTTACCCATCGCTCAGCTGCGAGGAGAGGGGCAGCGGGTCCATGCACGAGCTCGGCGGCTGCTTCTCAACTGCGGGGAGGTCGAAAACCAGTTTAATGTCATTGGCTTTTTGGTAGCTGTCACGCCTGATGCATTTTGTTAAAGGTCTCACTTTTGGTACAACTCCCATCACTTTTATTTAGAGAAAAAACGGACCTAGCGCCTATTGCTTAGCAGTGACTTAGTGATGATGGATGTTATGCGAGCACAAGCCCACTGAAGCCCACAGGACCTTAATGTGCTTAAAATGAGGCATCTGCCATGCATCTTGTTGAATTAAGCCTGGGAGAACAAATACAAAACAGCCCCCAAAATACTGAGAAAAGAATGGACTTCTGTAACTCATTTTTCATAGAAGCACCTGGTCCTTCCAGCGTTAAGTTATTGCCCTGCAATACAGGACCTCACGCCAGTGTTCTGCTATGAGGCTTCTTCTGAGAATCAGTTCCCTAGTGTGAATTAGTGGATGTCAGGATTAGCCATGAGAAAAGAGGAAAAGCTCTGCTGCAGAGCGACTGCCACAGCGAGACTGGTCGAACGTACCTTTTATAAGCTCCTGCTGCTTGAACAAAATTTTTCTGATTTCGTTTAACCATGCCATCTTCAGGTCCACTGTTTGGGCCTGGAAGAGGAAAAACACTTGTTTGCATTCCAAAACACCCACTACAGTACAGGAATAAAATCTTGCTTTTCCATGCAGTGATTACCTGAAATCCCCTTTCATCTAAACCTATCAATGACTTATTTAAAACATGCTTTATTTTCTGAAACGTTATGATCCCTACTCTATATGGGCAGCAGAGACCCTGCTCTAGAAGCACTTCTGACAGTGAAATGCAGCAGAGCACCTGCAGCCTGTGGTCGTTAAAGCTCAGTTCATGAAAACCATTAAGCAGAATATCTTTTTTCCAACACAGGGATAGCTCTGGAATGACAAACACGGCAAAGAGAAGCACATTGAAAGTCTGACAGTCTTCAGACAATACAAATCTTCTCCCAAAATGGGAGACATTAAGGTTAAACTCAATGTGGGAAGCTAAATACAGGTGTGAGGATGCTTTGAAGCTACACACCTGCACAACGTATACCTCCTCTCGCCCACTATACCAGATTTCAAATTTTCGATGGTCTCCTTTCACATTCTCAGTTATTCCAACTGCATTCATCTGCAAAGAAAAGAATAAAAATTACACATACTACAAATCTTTCAATTAGAAAAATGATCCAGACATTTTGAAAAGAATCCTATTTTCACCCAACCAAACACACTTCATCAACAGTGTTTTCTCTGGTAGCAACTGAAAGTCCCTATCCAACCCCTTCCCACTGGCTCTTGTCCACCAGCTCACCGTGTCAAAAGAAGCTTTCTTAAAGCAACTGATGGCCCTTTGGAGATTTTTCATTTGGGAATAAGTGAGACTAGCTGAAAAGTCATTTCCTACCTCTTTCAGCACGAAATTCCTCGAATGAGGTATATGAAGCTGTATAAAACTCTACCCCCCCAGCCACTCTCACTTGTTTCCAAGTTTCCAGACTATTCCAAGTGGTTATAGTGTCCATATTATAAGTCAATTGCAAAGCTTTACCAAACTTTGTAAGCTTTATAGAAGAAAGGTAGTATAAATTAGAATAAATTCAGTGATCAGCCAAGAAAGGCCAATAGGTTGATCACAAAGACCAAAAGTGATTGGAGCTAAGAAAGCATCACAAGCTGTGAACTTTTCATCTCTGACAGATGTAGCTTAACCAAAAGGCAGAAGAATAGTTCGCCCATGTAGTACCAAATCTGCCTTATCCTCATGGCACATCTGAATTAAGAACGCTTTGTATTAGAGCTGAAGCAGTACAAGATTAGTTCAGTGTCCCTTGGTCCCTGGCCATTCCTGCAGTTGACACATCACCTCCAGGATTTTGAGAGAGGGAGTAATGTTTGGGTACTCAGAGTGAGGTGCCATAAACCTTTCAGGAAAATAAACCCGCAGGCATCAAGCTGGCTGTGGCTGAGTGCTCTGTGGCTGGGTCCATGTTCCTGCAGATTTTGCTTTGGATAATTTGGCTGGAAGGGCCCAAAGGCACAAACAGGGAAAGGGCTATGCAGAGAGACCCAACTGAATCAGCAGCTCCAGCTGTGATTGCAGACTGAGACATTCTTCAATAACATGAGATTCTGACCTGTCTGATGGAAATGCAATGCATTTACTGTCTCACTGAAAAATACTTTAATACCTGATACTGCTTCTTATTTAAAGTACAGGTTGTTAGAAATTTAATAAGCAGATGTGTTTCAAACCAGATCTAGCAACAATGATATCACATATAACACAACATTCAAAGGGATTATATTAGATAAATCTAGATATAGAAAGAAAGCCTTGGAAAGAACATCAGCTTGATATTGCTGCAATGCCCTGTTAATAAATGCATAGTCGGAGGGTTTTTTTTTCCATGAAAGATTGAGATGATCTACAAATTACACCACCTGGGCAAATTTCTGTTCCCAGCTGCTTTTTCAAATTGCTGGCACCCATTATCAGTGACTAGGAATGGCCTCAGGAAAAATGAAGCAAGATGCTCATTAGCTCCCCTCTCCTTTCTTCCCTGGCACAAACAGCAGAGAACAGCTCCTGAACTTCTGAGAGCGCGTTCGCCTCCGGATGGGGCAGGGATCATCAGTCACCAGCCATCAGTATTACCTCGCTGCTCACTGCCTCGCATCTCCCTCTCTCCACCCAGTCCTCTGCTCCTGCTTCACAGCATTCTCATGAGCTCCCCTGAACGTTAGCACCGAGACTGCAAGGTGAATAACGTCAGCGACCATTTGCTCACGCACAGTTTTATGTCCATCAGCGGCTACTCAAACGTGCTAAAAATTTGCAGCATAGTCTTGGTATGAGGGCATAGAATTTTCATAAAATTTTAGCCTGAGCACTATATTTCCATATTGCCTTAGAAAGCTAGATTGGGCTCCAGGCTCATTTTAGTAGGAAATACAACACTGGGCTCTTGAAAAGGCAGCCCAGAAAGCATCTTATACCAATACTGCAGTTTCCAATTTTGTGCATCTCTCTCAACATAGCCATTTAGCCATGGAGGCTTCTGCAATACTGCCCAGACATCACGAGATTTGAAAGTCTTGCCTGGATTACCTACTATCAGGATGAGAAGGAAAGTTCCAGGAATAAATATGTTATTAAAACGTCTGTTCACTCATCTTAGTGTATTTTAAAATTCTTTTTCCTCCTGCTGACCAGGATTTACTGTTCCCCTGCTTCAGCTGCTGGTTCACTGCATTGCAGATTGAGGTGGGTAAATTTAAAGCTTTGGGATGGCACTTGTCTGCACCACCACCTTCCATGATGATAAGAGGCAGACTGATTTACTTTGCACTGCAATGGTTAGCAACGGGCACCCTCAAAGTTACTGAACCTCAAGGATATTTGCTTCTGGTTCTTTTATATAGTATAAAATATTACCCTAAATCTTGAAAAGGCAGTTCTCAAAGTCTTTTTTTTTCTCTTTTATTTTTTTAACATACATCCAGTTACATGGCTTCCACTGGGAAGCTTGCTTTCCTTCTGAAACCCTGGAAAACATTTTTGCAAGTAAAAACAATTCCCTGATACTATCATGAATCAAACAAATGTCAAGATCCAGAATCATTATTTCACCCTCAGGGCAGCAATTCTGAAAACATATGTACCCGCATGGCAGCCTGCAGAATCCATGCACTCCCTGATCACCACCCTTCCAGGCTGGAACACAAACAGCCAGAAAATGAGCCCTCCTAAGGCAAAAAACAAGCACTGGCCACATTGCTTGGGCTACCAAATGCTGGATTTTCTCCTCCAAGAAGGCCTTTCCCAAAGAGGCTCTTGTGTTCTTTTGAAAGCACATATGGTAAAACAAAGACCACCAGGAAAACAAGCTCTCCAGAAACAAAATTACGCTGTTTGGGGAAAAAAAATAAAAGATTCCTAAACATACGGCCTGGGCTTTATTTTTGATACACAATTTGCAATGCGCACTAGAGCTGCAGAGCCGTATCTACCGTCACCCTTGAGACACTGTGTCTGTCGGAGGCACCTCTCCTCAGATCTCACTGGAATAGGGGTAGCTCTAGCATCGAGACCTGAGGGGTCAGCCTCCAAGAAGCTATTTTTTTCCATTTTAAGCTACACCTACACTGTTTTTATTATTCATCACGAGAAAAAAGAAAGGCAGAGTACTGAGGCAAAATGATCACGGCCCCATTAGAAGTGCTCATCACACACAGTATGCCAGAAGGTCTCTCTTTTAGAGGAGCAGTTTGGGATTTTTACTGATAATAGTTGGCGTTTAGAAGCATTGCGTAGTTGTTTCTCTCATGTTCTCCCGTAGGCTTTTTTTTTTTTTTTTTTTTTTTCTTCATCTGGCAATTATATTTTTAGCTGCAATTAGAGCTACCAAAGGAGGAGGGCCATGGGAGAGGGAGATGTTTTATTCCATGTAGCCTCCAGCCACACAGATGGCACTCGGGGACAGCCAGGTGCTGCCACGCTGCCCCAGGTGAGCTTCAATCATGGGAACCCTCAGAGTTTATTAAAACCAGCAGCAGCTTCTTCATAGATCTGGCATGTCCTTTTGGGACATTACAGCTCTTAATAGCTGACGACAAGACACGGCACCTGTTACCATACAAATACTCTNGAGGAGGGCCATGGGAGAGGGAGATGTTTTATTCCATGTAGCCTCCAGCCACACAGATGGCACTCGGGGACAGCCAGGTGCTGCCGCGCTCCCCCAGGTGGGCTTCAATCATGGGAGCCCCCAGAGCTTATTAAAACCAGCAGCAGCTTCTTCATAGATCTGGCATGTCCTTTTGGGACACTACAGCTCTTAATAGCTGACGACACTGTGCTCTGTGCCTGTTACCATAAAAATACTCTCTGGGTTCTGAAAGTTATTGATTCACTGCATGCAAATGGCAGGGCCCCAGCTGAGAAGTCCTTACTTTCAAAAAGTGCTTGAAACTGTAAGATGAGGTTTTGTCATATCCATCTCCGTGATCCTCCCGCTTCTTGCAGAACACCAAGGCCTTCTCGTACAGGAACAGGTGCCTCTGCATTGGCTTGAACCGGGCAAGATCCTTCATTTTTGTTGGACCTTTCCGGTGTCCTGTCCAAACGCTGAACGATCCCTGCATCAATACTTTCCCTAGTTCACTCAGGTCCCCCTGGGGAGAGGATGACAAGTAAGAAAAAAAAAAGTTATCATTTGAAATTTAACAGCACTGTCCAAACAGTAAAGGGCAACAGGGCTGAGCCTTTCCAAGGCACATCCCTCTAAGAATAAGTCTTCCTGGCTGGATCAGATGAGCTTTTCAGGAGTGATGGCACAGGGCCAGGAGAGAAGCAGAGGTCTAGGGCACAGGACAACAACATCTCTAAGTGAAGGAGTACAAGTCAAAAATTGGAAAGGCTAGGAAGCTAGAGAAACTTGCCCAGTACCTATGGGAAGTCCATGTCTAGGGCTCCAGGTAACGTATTTCAGCAGGAGAGAGCAGATGAGAATTGACCTGAGCTCTATGAGGATGGGAAGCAAAGGACACTTCAAGGAGGCCACAACTGGCTCAAGCATCTTAGAAAGCCAGCCCCTACCACTGTCCCCAAAGCCCAAGAAAATACAACTATTTCAGCAAGGAAATATGGGAATCAGCCTCAGAGAGCGGCTTAAATTAATAAGAAATGCTATGAAGATACCCCAGTCTAAAATATAAGGTGAGCCATGACAGAACTAAGATGGATGATGGATAAATGCTGTCTAGAAGAACAACTTTTCTGCATGTCCTTTGGACACAAATATTTTCCAAACCCTGCAAATGACAAAGAAGGCTGGTTCCCAGGAGAGCTTCTTAATCCCATTCACTTTGTAAGTCTCTGTTCCAGTACAGCTTTTAGCTCATACATTCTGGGACTCTGACATTCCCCCAGCATCATCTGGCCTTGCACAAGGTCTCTAATTACCCAAATCTACTCACATCATATCCTGTTATTGAAATCTGATGCATGGAGTCATTGACCGACTTTAGCAAATCCAACATTGCAACAAGAGCTTCTTGAAGTTCCTGAACTCCATCGCAGCTCGTGCTGTACTTTAGCAGCTCCTGAAAATAGAAGTGGAAGAGCACGTGTCTGCAGTTGAACAAAGCAGACGTTTCCATCGCACCCAAAGTTTCCAATGCCCCAGAGCAATCTATACTGTGTGAATTTCTTTTTTCTTATGTCACTGGAAAAAAAA
>VWPW01002670.1:53010-72929 GCA_013389825.1 Crypturellus undulatus | reverse complement strand
CTTCTTGCCGCCCGCCAGCATCGCCCCTGCCCGCACGGCCGCCCCGGACAAAGGAGGCCGCGAGCGCGGGGCAGGCACCGCCTCGCGACGTCAGCTCCGGCCGCGCGCGCCTGCGCAGCCGGCGCCCCCTTACCCTACCCTACCCTACCCTGCCCTGCCCTCCGCTGGTGGCCGCGAAGGAGGAGGACGCGCGATGTCGCCGGTTCNTCCGGCCGCGCGCGCCTGCGCAGCCGGCGCCCCCTCACCCTACCCTACCCTACCCTGCCCTGCCCTGCCCTCCGCTGGCGGCCGCGAAGGAGGAGGACGCGCGATGGCGCCGGTTCGAGGCTGCAGTGGGGACGCGCGCGGGTCGCGCTACGGAGCCCCACGTCTAGTAGGTCATCCCTGGTCGGGAGCCACCAGTCGATGCATGGGGACGTCCTGGCCGTTCCGCAGACCCCTCGATGGTGCTAGCGGTGACCCGCAGCCCGCGGGAGCTCCTTGTCCTGCGCCCTGCAGCAGAGCTCGCCCTCCTGAGAGGAGGCTGCCCTGGGAAGCCAGCCCTGTGCATAGAGGCCTCCTGAGCGCTGTAGAGCCTGCTGAGCCCTATCTCAGCAGTCTTTGCTGCAGTCGTTGGATCAAGAGGTCTAGGCTCGAGTTTGGAGACCAACGGTAGGTAAATGCCTTCCTGCCAATGCTCCATAGCACCTGGGGACTTGGTGGTCTGATATGGCTTTCCACTGCCCGTGCTCTGGTGACGCTTCAGCGTGCCCTTGCCTGAGCACTCTCCGACCCGTGATATTCTGCCAAGAGTGACTCAGAAGCACAAAGCTCTTCACGATGGCTGAGGATCTTGCCACAAAATCTTTCTCACACAATCTATGCATTGGTCATTGGTGTGCTAAGAGTGGCACGGGGGCTCTTGGAGATGCACAATAAAAGAACAAGAAACCACAGGCCCAAAGTGCNATAGCACCTGGGGACTTGGTAGTCTGATGTGGCTTTCCACTGCCCGTGCTCTGGTGACGCTTCAGCGTGCCCTTGCCTGAGCACTCTCCGACCCGTGATATTCTGCCAAGAGTGACTCAGAAGCACAAAGCTCTTCACGATGGCTGAGGATCTTGCCAAAAAGTCTTTCGCACGCAATCTATGCATTGGTCATTGGTGTGCTAAGAGTGGCACAGGGGCTCTTCTTGGAGATGCAGAATAAAAGAACAAGAAACCACAGGACCAAAGTGCAAAATTAGAACTAAATGTAAGGAAGGAGATCTTCGCCATGAAGAGTGGTCCAGCACTGGAACAAGCCATCCGAAGAGGCTCTGGAATCTCCATTCTTGTAGATTTTCCACTGTCCCAAGCAACCTCACTTGAAATTGGTGTTGGAATAGAGCAGGATGCGGGACTAGGTGACCCCCAAAGCTCCTGGTAAACAAATTCCATGTAATTATGTGATCTTGGCAGAATATCCAAATACGTTAACCACTAGGACTGTGATCATCCACAAGCTGTGCTGGTTGTGCTGCCAGCAGTATCGATGCACCACAGCTCTCACTGGCTCCTCCAGACAAAGTTGCTTTGGATTCCCGGTTATTTTGTTTATCTGAAGCAGATTCTGTGAGGAGACCCAGTTACTCCTGGCCTTATAGAGCTCATTATTAGGTCTGCATCCCACAAGCTTCCCTGAGCACCACTGGCAAATATCTTCACCAAGCTGAAATGATGTGAGTTCATTTTCATACCAGCCCAGATTTTCATTGCACCTTCTCCACACAGGTTCCCTGCCTATATATTGAATTATATGAATTCCGTGGGAGGACCTGTGGCAGCCAGGAATGTGAGAAGCCCTGTGGAGACACCTGTAGTAGTGAGCATAAGCATGGCCACAGCATGGTTCACGGAGTCACCTTCAATCAAGACTGTGGTAAAGGGAGACATTTGTGCATGTTTCTATGACACACGCCAAGCTTAGTCCCTCTTCGGTTTCAAGGCTTGACTGGACCTTTTTACATCTTTTCTCTCAAGCTTCCACCTATAGCATCAGCAAAAGTTTGAGAGACGAGAAGGGTAACCAGTTTGGGAAAGACGCTGCAGATGAGTGCCCACCAGCTCTTCATGTAGTTACAGTACTCTGAAGCAGCAACAGGTGAAATACAAGGTAGAACCTGCCTATGGCTAAGCTAACAATTGGTCTAAATTAGACTTTTCTTTAAATTACCTCAGCCCTGTCTTTTTCTCACGAATTGGAGCACAAAGGCAGCAGTCCTTTGGCTTTGTCCCTGTCCTGTCAGAAGTTGCCCTAAATCCTACTCTGTCATCTAGCCTAAACACTAAACAAAATCTCACTCCTCATGTTCCTGTCTCAGAACTAGTCATTAATCCAAGGGACAGGGTTGTGTAGGTGATATTTTATTCTGGTAGTCAAACCTCATCAAGCTGTTTGGACTGCTGGTCATGTGGCTGTGTAGACACATCAGGAAGATTTAGAGACCTGGATAGGCAGCAGCTGTACAGAACCAGGCTTAGCTGGGATTTTGGCTGTTGAGGAATGTGTGAAACGCACGAGATGCTGCAGGAGGTCTGCAACAGGTAGCTGATGAGTTCCAGATGTCTACACAATATTAATTATTATTGTTATGAACTAACAAACACAATGTCGGTGTCTAGAACTGACTTAAGCAGACTGGAACTATCCCTAAGCCCATGATCACTTCAGAAGAGGAGACTTGAGGAGACAAACTGCTCAGAGAGAAACTACAGAGAGAATGGAGCAACAGCTAAGCTGTAACTTAAGCAGGTTACCTTACATTACCTTCACCCAAAAATTTCAAATATGAAAAGCTAAGTAACATTTCCTCTATTATCCCATTTTCCTGTTTCATCAAATTTCATAAGTAACCACAAAATTCATTGTTAAATTAAGTTTTAATTAATGGTTGAGACAAATACTTTTCTCAGAGCGCTTTCAACATGCCTTCCATATGCTCAGACAAACGAACACCTCTGCAACTTGACACATTTCTTTACTCTTACGAATTAGCAGGTCCAAGTTAATCCTTTTATTTGTAAGGGTCATTTATTAAATTCAATTAAGGTAACAAATATAGGTTTCCCATATCTGTAAACTTGTCTCCTAAGCCCATGGCTGTAGCTTAACTTCACATTTTCTAGAGTATAAACATAAAATAAGGCATACAAAGGGTTTCCAGCAACATCTTGTTGCACCCGAGACATTGTCATGCCTATTGGTAAGGCATTTTTCCCCATTTCAGGTAGTCAGAAAAGCAAATTTCAGTTAACAAAGTCTCTGAGAATCAGAACTTGCTTTAATTCTGTTATCTTTTTGCATAGAGGTAATGAGAACCTTTAAAATTTACCACAGATATCAACTCTTTTTATATGAAGTATTTGCATTCAGGCTTGCCCAACAAATATGTGTGTACGGCACACACAAATATTTAACTTCTATCTTTATGAAAACAGAAGCAAATATAATCTCACCTTTTATTAGAAAGGTCTGAGAAAATGGACACAGAACCTGCTCAATTACCCACTTTGTCCTTCCCTAACCTCTATCAGATATGAACAAACTATCTTAGGTGGTATAAATCAGAATAGTGGTGAGCAATAGCTCCTGGGTATTCCCCCACTACTACTTCAGGTGGCTCTGTATGAAGTCACATGAAGCCCAGCGCAGAGTGTTTCCACACCTTCATGTGCCCCTCGCTTGGATAGTCTGCTCTGATACAATCTGAGCCACTGCTTACTTCTACATATACAAAGAATTTGTGCAGAAGAAAGAAATAGTGAAACTGAGGTATGGAAAACTTAACTATTCTGCTCATAGGCAAAAGACAATTAGCAGCTTTCTCTAACATGTGGGCCCTGACTTGGTCTCCATAACCTCATTTTACTCCTCCAGGAGCACAAAGAAGCAGCCCAATCCCACTCTAATGCTGCAGAATGCAGACTAATGCTCATTTTCAAGGAAATGAGCATGATGAAATAAAGTTGAAATTCAACTTTATTCCCACATTTCAGAGAAAGTGGTTTTATTAAGCAGAATTGTCAGTTATGACAGACATGAATCTGAATCCAGGAGAAAGGTGGTATCTGCATTTTTTTTTCTTCTTTTAAACACAAACAGTGAATGGCTACTACAAATATCACATGAGAAGCCAAGTCACTCAAACCCTCTTCACTATGAATGAGGTTTGAGATTGGGAAAGGAGGGTTCAGCTCACTTGCAGAATGCTGAGAATGGGAAGAAAATCAAAAGCAATGTTCAAGGCATATGCAAACTGAAAAAAATATATGCTTGGGAGTCTCTATTTTTTTTCTTCCCTTAAAGACTATACTACAATATGAAGATAAAAGCTAAATGAAAAACAAATTTTATACAGTACTTTCTCTTAATTAAGTCCCATGGTTTTGTTTTTCTGTTAAAAGAAAATAATGTCTTTTAATTTAATACTTATTTCAGGATTCTCAGTGGTACTGGTAACACCTCACTTAATTGGAATTATCCTTTTAAAAAGCAATCTTAAAAGCAGCTCTGAACTTTGCTTCTGAGATGGAAGCACTGTCTCTGAACCAGCAATGATTCCTGTCACTCTTGTTTTGTTTCCTTCAAGGCCTGAAGTCTCTCTAAAAGGGGTGGATGGGAATAATGCCACATTGAAAAGATCCAGTCAGAAACGGGGAATCCTAAATTATCTTTGTTTAGTTTGATCAAAGCAGAATACAGGTCTTTAGCCTTCCCAAGTTCCTTGGCAAATGCATCTGCTTGAAACTCAAATCGCCGGCTTAGCACAGTCAAGCAAAATGAGAGAACCTGGGGAGAAAAAGATATTCAAAATTATTTAAAAATCAGCCACCTGTGAGTTCCTTATAGCATTGCTAAATAAGCATTATAATGTCTTCTTTCCCCCATCCTGTTCCTTTAGAATCTTTTCAGTAATATTTACCCAGGTCAAACCTGAAACTGAGCGTCTGACCTGAGGCTGAACACTAACCCTATTTATTACATTAAGATGTACCAGGTACAGCCTCTGGGAATTTCAAATTCTTCTCCAAAGTAATAATATAGCCATAAAATCATTATAATTAGGGTGATGCTTTAACATCTAAAGCTGAAAGACCAGTTGCACAAGTTACAGTTTACCTCATTGTAAGGTGAAAAAATGAACTGGAAAATAATCATCAAGCCTATCAGGGTAGGCTGGGTCTCATAGAAACCAAACGCAGCAAAGAGCTCTTTCCGTCCAATTAATACAGCAAACAGGAAGAAGCAGAGGAAGGAATTCATCTGGAGAAAGGAAACAACATTCCTGGTCAACATAGACTTTTCATATAAATCTAAAATTATGGCCTAAATGTTCAAATTACAGATTGACACAGAAAGTCCACTGAAAAAATTATTTTAAAATTAATATACAGAGAGGAATAAGCAGACACTTTTAACCTTCCTTCTGTATATGAAAATAACTTTTCATTTTCAGTGAGGGAAAAATTGTTTATGCAGGGAAGGGAGATGAAATAGCAAGAAGAGATGAAAAGTGAGGAAGGACTAGAGGGGAGAATCCATTTCCTTGGAAGTAAACATGTTCTAAAAAGCTTCAAAGCAAACCATAATGGGTCAGAAGTCTTTCTCTGAAGCATTATGGATTGTTTGCTGTGCTGTGCTTCTATTTCTGGAAACAACCTACCCTTCTATCTAAACCCTGCAACACCGTGTACAAGTGCTTCCCTTAGCTGGATTTTCAGAGATAAGAGGCAGGATCATATCAAGTTTTCTGGAGAAGATGAAAGTATCTTCTCAATCTATTCAGGTGTCTGTTTGGTCTTTGCAGAGTAACAGACAGAAAACAGGAGAGAGGAGGAGCTATGACAGAAAAGAGCCAACAGAAAAAAAGCAGAAAGCAGATTTGATTTGGGGGTATTTTTGAAAGCATAAAAATCTACCTATTACAGTGAGATATCAGTAACTAGAAGAGGAATTCAAAGAGAAAGCTTATATAAGTCAGCAGCATGTAAAATATCAAAGGAGTTTTTTTTTCCTCCCAAATAGTAGAGATCAACACAGATGTTAGAACTTGGAGTACCATCAAGGCAGGAGGTAGGAAGGCCCTCACTGAAGTGTTTTTGTGGATATGAGAAAGCTTGTAGGGAAAGACAAGGATATAAAGGAGCTTAAGCTGGACCTTGACAGTGATCTTAGAGCCTAAAAAACTTGTGAATATCTTTAGAAAAAAACAAAACAATTACAACTCCGATCCCCCTCAAAACAACAACAAAAAACAAACAAACAAAGAAAAAAGCAAACAAAACTAAAACAAAACCACACACAACAGCATTCTGTCACCTGCAACAAGATAAATCTGCACCAAAGCATATGGCAGACTGATGACAGTAAATTAACAGAAAATAGCAAGAGCACCACATTGCTGAGCCCAAAACATTCGGAGTCAGGATGTAAAGGGTTTTGAAGAGCAATTCCTTTACAGTGGGCCATGCCCAGCAGCATAAACATCAGTAAATGGACCATTATGCTTCTCTACTTGAAATGCAGAGTTAGCAGATCTCTAGTGACCACTTCCATACTCATCCTCATTATGGGCATGCACCAAAAAGGATGCATTTTCCAGTAAGAGTGTACAAGGTATGAAAATGCAATGTTAAAATATATAAAAGTGTCCTTCTGAGTGAATCATATTCCTTCATGATCTTCTGCTCTCCAAACTGAAGTGCCAGTTGTTGTTTTTTGGTTTTAGTATCTCTATGTAAAAGTTCATCGATTCCCCTGATAGTTTTACCTACCCTTTTTCTATTTTCTAATCTTTTCTAACTCCATCAAGTCTTGAGATGCAGCGACCAGAACTGTATGCAGCATTTGCTGTACACATCTGAGTGTCCCATGTTCTGCTGCAGCCCTTTGGAGTGTTCCTTTGTACTACTTGCACAGCACACAAGTGGCAGTGTATTTACTCTCCTTGCTGTATTCCAATATGTAACTGCACAAGACTGACAGCACAATCAAAATGAGATACACAGGCAAAAGTGGAAGTAGGTATTTTGGAAAGGACAGTAATTACAGAATGCTCTAGTTGATCAAAACTTACCTGGCTGATGATAATGTTTTTGATAGTGTGACCTAGTTTCCAATGACCCAATTCATGGCCAAGTACAGCTAGAACTTCTTCATTTTTACATCCTTGTTTCTTATTCTGAGGGAATAACAAAATTGAACTAATATCAGATATGACTGAACAGAACTGATCCAGTTTCTTACTTTTTGTTTCCTTATGTCACTTAAGTCATTAAATGCCTCCAGATCAGGAATCAGCTCTTCCTTTGTACCAGCAGCATAAACACAATAGCACACTGAGCCTTTTGGATGGGCCTGTCTATTATGAACTGAGGTAGACTCAAGAATTTACTTAAAAAAATAAACTTTTTCAATGATTTTCTATCATGAGTGGTGATCCTTTATTTCTATCTATGCACACAAGCCTGTGCAGACCTGGAACAATGCTGTTTAAGATTTGCCTTCCAAACTCTCTTACCATTCATTAATCTCATCTTTTTCTTTCTTTACTGGAGCAAACTTGTCACAATGCAAGGGGACATTCCTAGTCAAAGACTTTTCATGAATAACAGTCCAGTCCTCTCCCTCCTTCCTTCAACATTCAATACAGAGCCTTGCCTTCCAAGGCACTGCAGTAAAAGTTTACTTCAATAAAAACAGAATGACAGTAGCAATAATCCCCATGCCTGCAGCAAGTAGATGATGGACTTCTGTATCTTCAAAGCTACAAAAGTCATTAGCCAAGTCAGAAGTATGTGTATTGAGGAGGAAGCTGAAGAACCCTGGAATGGAGGAAATGCTTCTCATCATTACTACAGAGAAGCTTTCTGGATTTTTAATGTGGGTGAGCTCAAAACACCCTCCTCCTATCACTCCTGCAGCAGGTCACACCACAAGCCATGGATGAAGAGAATTCTACCACCATCAAGCTCATACTGAGCAAACAACAATTTATACACTGGCCTAACTAGGCTGCATAAGGCAATTTATTCTTCTCATAATTCATCCTTCAGGTTATTCAGAACATGTTCCACCAATTTTATCCATCCTTATTTGGATAAGAAATCAACTGAAGAAATCAATGTTTTCCTAAAGCCCTTAAAGTGAATTTCTACAGTCTCCTTAGTTCTATTCGCAGCAATTCACTCATAGCTTCAGAAATTTCATCTATTACCAATTCAGAGATTCTTTGGCGATTAAATTGTTTGGTTAAGGGGTTTTAGCATTTGATTCAGGACCTTTACAATACACACAGAAAACACAAGGACAAAAAAAACTAAGAAGTTAATGTAAATAACACAGTGGAGAACAAATATGAACTCACTTTGGTTTTAGACTTTGTCTCTTCATTCTCACCATCAGCTCCTTCTGATGGCTCTTTGTTCAAAGCAGAATAATCTTCTAAGAGGGTATCAAACAGCACTATCCGCTTATTCTTGAAGAATCCATAGAAATAAGCATTGCTATGAGAAGAACGCTTAGAACCTGATGGGGGAAGATTTACACCAGAGACCACAATCAGAATAATCCTGCGCACGGAAGCCTATCTATGCAGTCTTACTAGGAACATATTCTTCCAAAGGAATTCTCAAAGACCCCATATGAACAGTAGGACAATTCCCTGCTTGCAGGCTGCAGTGTATTTTTAAAATGACTTAAGATCATCTCATTTACTACCTCCAATTAGAGATTTTTCATTTGCAACATACCAGGTGTTCAGTTCAACTCACAAGAACACACAACAACAGCCACAGATAGGTGTACTATTCAAAAAAACACTATTGCAATTTCAGGTTCAGAGGAGAAAGAGCAGTCTGCAAAGAAATTTGCTGCTCTCCTTGCAAAGAAAGTGATGGATGAATTTTACAATCTTCTGAATGTGTCAGCAAAGGCTATTTGAATTTCTGAAGGTGTTATGGTCAGACACTGATGACAGAGAAGATGATGAAGTACAGATCTCAGGCAGATGCTTAAAAATGTTGTATTAAAGTTCATAATAGATAAAAAGAACTAGAACAAGTAGGCAAAATTTTAACAGCTGCTTTCATCTAGACAGTTTTTTTGACCAGCTGAAACTATCCATTTTCAGTGGATCAAAAAAGCTGCCTAGATGGCAGGAACCAAGTTTGGAGAGTATGAGAGAAGAGATGGAGGAGGTCTCCAAGTCGAAGCAGATGTATGAGCTACATCAACTTCTTAGGGCAGCATGCAATGGGTATTTTCAGCCCTGTGATACAGTCATGGTAACTTTGTCACCAAACCAAGATAGATTGATGGAGAAAGAGAATGGTCAGGGTGGGAAGCTTCAGCTTCCAGTCACTTCTCAGTGAGAAAAAGTGATCACAGCTGCAGCACAGTGAAATCCCCATTCTCCTGTCATAGAAATCTTCCTCCTCTGATAAGGATTTGCTCCCAGAGGGGAACCTTTGTTACCCGCCTTTTCACAGAATAAATCATGACATTAAAGGACTTTTTTGCCCATGTTGCTAAGAAGTTGTTTCTCAAGTGGAAAGAACAAAGAAAGAGTGCAGAAAAACGCTAGTAAAGAGATGCTCCCATATCAAACCTCCATGCCAGCAGAGGATGGTACTAGCTCAATGCTCTTAAAGATGCCAGGTCAGAAAAGAGGGGTTTGGAAGACTCTCTTCACTGCAAACCACTGACACTTATGACGATGATGAAACAATGAGGAAGATGCCAATGCAGTGGTAAGTGACAGAAGTGCCAGAGCAGAAGCCTTACAGTATTTCCTGAGAGAGGTCCATGCTACAAGACAGCCAGCAATTCCTACCTAAAATCTCAACAAGACTATAATAACTCTCAAGCTTTGAAAATTTTCAACTTTGCTAGGAAAGAGAAGTTTGTTAGGTCCTAAGTATACCAGCATTGTAAGATTTTGGCTGCACTCAGGCAGAGCACTGGTTGCATTTCACTAGCCCAGAGTAGTAAAACCAAAAGGATCCATGTTGAAGTCCATTACTCTTAATGTTACATTTTAGCTCTTTTTTCCCCCCCCCGTCACCTCATACTGCTCTAATGAAGGCAATAAAAACACCTCTGCCTCTCAAATGGCACAAACAAAACAAAACAAAAAAGGCCCTGAAATCAGGTACAGAAGGGAACAAAATGAAAGCAGTGGAACTGTCAAAAACTGGAGTGCTCCAAGAACACAGAGTTGGAGAGAAAGTGAAATGAAGCTTTTTTATTGCATATTAAGCAAAGCACAAGACCACCAAAACCGCACTACTACGTAGTAAAATTTGTGATCCCAAGTAGAGGGGCTGGGTCCATCGAGCCACACCATGAGAAAAAGTCCACAAGAACATTAAGAAGGAACAGGCCATTTTATCATTCTAACAGCTTCATCAAAGAGTTTGAGGCAATTAATGCTGAGCAGAGACTCAAAAAGGTTAAATTACTTTCTGGTTTAAAGGTCTAAAATTGGAATCTAGGACAGCTGCTCCCATTTCTGAATGTGCTATGTATGTGCTTAACACAGCAAAAAATGCTTCTGATAAAATGTTAAGGTTCTATGTCCAACTTCACCGTTCTGATCTCAAGGCAAAAACCACAACAACAAAAAAATCACACCCCAAACTTGCAAGTATTACAAAAGCTGGAGGATGTAAGACTAAGCAATGCCTCTTCTNACAGAGCAAAAAAGGCTTCTGATAAAATGCTGAGTTAAGGTTCTATGTCCAACTTCACCGTTCTGACCTCAAGGCAAAAACCACCAAAAGAAAAAAAAACAAAAAAAACCCACCCCAAACTTGCAAGTATTACAACAGCTGGAGGATGTAAGACTAAGCAACGCCTCTTCTGCACCATCCATAATTAAAGCTAAATAAAAATTCAAGAACTCAAAATTAAATGTCTTTTTCTTCAAAAATCTCACCTTCAACCACGTACACCTTAGTCAATGGGAAGTCAATGCTCTTTGCCATTACTTCAATTTCTTGCTTGAGCTCTCCTTCAGGAAGCGGAATAAATTTATCAAACAAAGGGGCAATGTAATCTGCATAGATTGTAACAAGCACCTGCAAACACATACAGATATTGAAAACAAAGCATAAAAACGTGTGCTCAGTACTGGAACATGGACAAGTACAAAAAGAAGACAGGAATCCTTTCTATATTTACAAAAAAGGGAAAACCTGTCACCATATACCATTTTATTTCTAGTATCTATTTGAAAGCTTTATTAATGCTCATTTTTTAACTGATAAAGACATTTCAGTATTAAATAGATAAAATGCAAGATACCATTAATGTGGACAGTTAATATGAGTTGTTATTCCTGAACAAGTACATTGAAACACAAAATGCATTTAAAAGACTGAAGACTCTGAAATTCCAAGGAGATTTATATTTTCCACTGATTTTCTTTCCATTTTTCTTTTTCTCTTTTAAAGCTTAGCATATATTAACCTGCAAGAAAGCTACGATTTAGCAGCAACTCATATGTATTCTGCTACTCACCAAGGAAACAACTAATGTGAAGAGCCAGGCATAGATGAAGAAGTAGTCTCCTCCTATTTTAATAATATAAAGCAGGAGAGATGTCACCGGCAACAGAATGCACTGAGTCACAACAAACTTCTTGATGGCATCCTTAAAAAAAAATCCCAGCGTCTGCAAGGAAAGGATACTAGTGATATTTACACTGTAAATATTAATGCATCACAATGGTTAATTAATTGATCCTTTCACCTGATGCACACAAGCAAAATAAGACAAACCAAAAAAAGTAGCAATGCTGGTAGGTGCTACAGAAGAGTTGATTACAAAAAAAGATGGAAGAGCCTTTTTGCTTCCTGATTGCTGTTGTTCTTTACCACCCATGGGATTCGTAGCTCATATAAATGCACTGTTTTCATTACTAAAAACTGATCCAAACCCCAACATTGTGTTTGACAAATCAGCTCATTCTTTCTGGAGTGAAGGATATAACTTAATCAAGCTTTTAATATCACACATGGGCTTCAGTGCCAAGTCTTCCTTATCTCATTTGGTAAGAAACAGTGCTTGCATTGACAGCAGCCAAGCAGGCAGCCAGGTTTTGAGAGACCAGCAAATATTGAGTGCATATCCCCAGAATCTTCTCTCCTCAGTAAAGCACTGCCTCTGCAGGCGCTCAGTGAAGTTTTCAAGAAGTCCGAGCTGCTAGTTCAGTAGTTGATGTTCTGGTTTGTCTGCCTAGAGGTAGGGCCTGATCAGAACTCTGAGCTCACCCTGCACATCGAAGGGTTCATGGACATTCAAGTCAAGTTCTCTCCAGCCATAAAGCAAATATTAAATGACAACATAACCTAGGCCTTACTAGAGTCTAAATAGGACTGGAAGACTATACAGATGGGTATGTTAAAAGATAAAGTAAAAATACAGTAAGTTTCTAAAACTGTAGTTTTAGAAAACTACAGGAAAATCACTGGTGAGAGTTCAAAAGAGAAAACACTGATATTTACTCTAGCATTGAGGCAGACAGTGGCACCAGCTGGTCCACCAGTCCGGTCTGTCTCTAATGCTTCAGGAGTCCTGCCAGTATTCCTTGGACTTCTGTGTCCTTGATACAGGGATGAAATTAAGCTCTCACTGAGGTAGAAAAGACATTCAACATGAAGGTCTGAGGCTAGTAGAGAGCATTGACACACCATTGGCATTTTATGTGTTCAAGGTTTCTGAATGCCTAAAGGATGACCAGGCTAGGCCAGACCATAAATCTATTACACAAATTAGCACTTTGCTAGTGCCTACAATGAGAATTACAGAAGATAGTGATAGACAAAGTACTTGAAGGAGGTATTCTAGTTAGATATTGACCACTGGCAGAAGAAAAGAAAAGCTTGACTCATGCTCTGGAAATATTCCTTCCTCCCTTGGCAGGAGCAGGAGGTTAGTCTGCCATTCCGTGTACTGCTAAGACTGAAGAAGGGAAGGGAATCAAAGGCCTGTGACTCAGAACCACCTAATATACAAATGATAGGAATGTCTATTATCACTTAAAGTAGGAAGAGTACTTCCTAGCTACTGTGAGAAAGACAGAAACAACTGTTACAAGTTAGGTAAGTGAATGATTTTAGAAACACAAGTGTTTTGGTTTTTTTTAAGACCAGACAGCTAAATGGAACATAACATTCTGAGTTGGTCACAAGCTCAAGGTTTATGACTAACTGGAATAATCTTCAGACTTGCTGGCCATGTTCCCAAAGTCTGGAACAGCAGCCACCACTGGCACAGTATCCAAAGATCAGAAAAATAACTCCAAACTTTGCAATTTCAGAGAATACACAAAGACGTAATGGCAAAACAGGGTGGTGAGAACTTTTAACAGTGGGCATCCCTGGGAGGGGGGCAGGGAGCAAGGAAAGTGTCCTTTTGATGTGAACCAAAAATTGCAGGATGTGTCAGGATCTCTGCAGTTTTGTTTCAAAGATGACTGACAAAGTTTGAAATTAGATCATTGCATTTTTACACCTTCTCTTATTTTCCTACTTGTTTTATAAAAGGGGTAAGAAACAACAAATTATTCTGCCAGGAATATAATTAGTTAAAAAAAAAAAAAAGAGAAAAAGTAATTTAGCTTGTTCATAGCTAGCTCAGTTCCCTTGCCTCCTTGGAAACTAGAAAATGAAACTGGCAAATGCCAGAGCATCTCTATTCTTAATAATGACTCAAACAACATAATCTGCTGCATTTCCATCCAAATTTCATTGCACTAAAATCAAAAGTTCCTAATAGACTTGCAACAGAAAGCACTGTAGACAATACCAGCTAAGTCCAAAAGAAAAGAAGCCTAATGATGATATTAAATGGTGTAATGATGTGCTGTACACTGAGCTTCCTTCTCCAAGAGGAGAATCTGCTCCCAAGGAAAACTGATACTGGTAATAAACAAATTAAACTAAGTAGGTGGAAGAAATTAAGAAAGCCAGACCAGATAGTATAAAATAAAGAGTGCAGATGAGGAGATCAATATTCTAATTTAGTGAAGGCTGATTTCAGAATGCAGCTCAATGAGTGAAACAAAATGAGGAGGAAAATCATCTTTCAGTTTTGTTTCATCTACTCAAAGCCTAGAAGCAATAAGCACCCCTGCCAAGTAGTAATTTAGCTGTTGCTGTATTGTATGTCACTGCATGAACATTTATTCCAGCTTCTCTGAAGACGTTTATGAAGGAAAAAGAAGAGCCCACCCAAAAACGAACAACTGAGGTATGAGGTGTCCTCAGTTCCACCATGAGAACATACATCCTTGTTTTTAAAAGAAGCTGCTTAGAGCCATGATTTGAGACATTCTGATGAGTTACAGGATTTCTGCAACAATCACAGACGAAATGCTCAAGGGCATTAGGACACCACAAGTTTGTCAGATGGAAGAGAAAACAGGCAGCAATGGCAGCCCAATCTACTGGTCTTTGTGTGCGATAGAGGGGAAAAAAGGAAAAAAAAAAAGGTATCAAAATCCAAGTTTTTAGAATATCATTGCTCTTATTTTTATGTACTCCGAATTAAAACATTTCTAAAAATAGTGATTTCTCATAGAACTCTGGACATACTAGTCCATCTGCCAAATTACTGAAGATGTTAGGTCAGTACATGTATTATCCACTATACCTGTTGATTGAAGCCATGCTTTTCTTCTATGACAAATGTGTTATATAAACTCCATGGGAGACCAGTCACTGCACTGAAGAGCGTTGCAAGAAGCAGGAATACCAATGACTGAACAATCTAAACACAGAAAAGAAAATCTTATTGATCTGCTCTGGTGTTCATATTCCTGCTATCAAATTTCGCTTTTGAAGCTAGCTGAAGCTAGTTAGAAGCTAAAGCTAAATAAATTCACCAAAATAACAATACATTTGTAATGATTATTGTTCACTGAAACGACCTACCTATGTTTATAAAATCTCCATCATTTGGAGACTTTCTTAATATATATTAAGTTCAGCCACAGCATGCCATCTTCATAAAAAAGTTATTGCTTGAAAACTTTGAAATTATCAAAAGTAAATCAAACCAAACTGTAAAAATAGTCCTTTCTGTCCTTAGCATACATTAAATATACAGAGAATATGTTCACCTAATTATATTACCTAAATGGGGTATTAAGTCTTGTTCAATATGTTTTATCTTTAGAAGACAAAATAAAGATCATCTAGTTTTATGTTTCTTATGATGCAACTAGAGATCACTTAAATAAGACCACTTTTAATAGAGACTACTTAAATAAGTCTCTATTAAAAAAAAAAAAAGAGAACTCATTAACGTACCCATGACTTTCACATAAAATAGAGGTTTGACTGTCCAAAAAACAATAGCTTTAAATCTCACAAGCAACATATCCACACTTTTTGTAGAATTTTTGGAGTGGAGAAGAAGAAATTTATGATAACAAAATAAGGTCAAATTCTCCTTCACAAAGAACACTTTCAGTTCAAATAGATTCTATGCTGCTCTTCTTGAAAATGAGCTTGTTGAATAGAATACAGCATAGAAGTGTAGCTTGTGCCTGGTGCTGCTATACTCAGGCTTCATTAATCAACCTAGAGATTCACATATCTTCCATAACCAGAAGTGGGCAGCAGGATATTTTATGAAGACCCACAGGATCAAGGGTTAAGTTTGTACATGAACTGCCAATAGTCAAATAAGAACTTCAACTATTTGAAGAATTTTGTCCTGATAGCCATGCATCTATCAATATAAAGCTACTCAGAGGGCAAGTTCATTTTCTTGTGAGAAGACAAATATCTGCAGGGAAGTGAGAAAATTTCAAAGTAAACTTTTCATTTATTAAGGTTCAGATTTTCTCAAGCCATTAAATCTTCATGGAAATAAGAGTGCTTCAGGAACAGAATTGTTTCCCCATTTTTCCTTCTTTTGCATCTGGAATAGAGATTTAATGTCATCAGGATATTGACTGTGAAAGGAAGCTTTCTATAAAACTGGGTGGAAAAAATCATCACATGTGATCTTTAATATCCAGCCACTTAAAATAACTATGCAGACTCCAACTTCATAGGGCCAATTCTCTCATTGTTTTTGGAAAGTGCTGGCAGGAGCAATCAACACAACATTAGGTAAGTCTCAGTGTCTGGCCCAGTTTGTCTGCTGTTATGCTCCAACTTAATTATTTTTTTAAGGGCAGAAGAACTCACCTGAATTCTGCCTTTTTTAGAGGTAGAAGAATTAGCATCAAGAGGGGTAGTATCATCTAGAGGGATATGGTTTCCTTACAAATCTAAAATGCATAGTTAAAGTATTTTTTATGGTTTGTGAAGATTTGCACCACTGTAAAAGTAGCTGAATTCATTCACAGCACAAAGACAATATAGCAATAGCCTCAATTTTCTTACTATTTTTCCATCTAGGAAAATCACATCTAGCATTTATAAACTTTAAGAAAAAAAAACAAACAAAAACACAGAAAAAACCCCATCCATCAACTTGTTTGACTTTAGCCAAATAGCTTTGAGATAAAAATACAAGGTGATATTTTATGAGTAAACTACTAAAAAAAAGTGACACACAGATCTGTCCTCAAACACCCAACCTTTGAGCTCACTAGAAAATATGTTATTTTTACCATATTGTACCTGTAGATAAAACCTACTTTAAGTAAACAGAAGCTTAAAAATAAAAGTTATAACAGTTACAGTTCAGTAATAGTGGAACTGTCTGCTTCCTGAAAGGTCACATACCTCATATTCTGGTCCAAACCCAGCACGACCAGAGATTTGACCTGAGAGATTCCAGAGAAAAGGAATTCCTCCACAGAGCAGAATCATCTTAAAAAGAAAACATACACCACACCATCCAGTGAGAATGGCAGCACAGTAAGTACCTTTTAAGGGCGGTTTAGAAAAGTTCATCAGGCTTTTTACCCACATCCCTCTCACCTCTCCTAGCCTTTAGCAGTGGACAAAGAAAACAAGGAACATTTTGCAATATTTCCTTTTTCCTTTAGAGAAATAGAGAGCAGGTCAGGGCTGTTGTTGTTCCTCTCTGCTTCCCATCCACGGAAACATGAGCAGATATACAAATTTATTTACTGTAGATTCACCTGCTATATTGCTTCTGACAAGACAATTTTTCAGAAGATCTCAAAACTGATCTGCTCTACACTTGCAATACCCCATCTTTGCTGGGGATATTCAAGATTCAACAACTTGACTGCATTAGAACAGTTTTTCAGATATTTGCTAATGAGAAACGGACATTCAGAATATGGCCATAGTTTCACATTCTATATTAGTGCTGCTTTAACCATTTAAAGGAAGCTACAAGTTCTCCCATGTGTTAACTATATATTTATGAAGGGGGAAATACTGTTTATAAAGCAGCCCGGCTTTCAAATATTTCACATTTACTTTCTTAGCAAGTAATGCATCATTTAATGCATCAGTCTTACGGTATGGACAATACCATTTTAAAAGTTTTTTTTTTTAAAGGTTTATGTGACTGAAGTGCAAAAATGACTAAAGTGAAAAGAAAGGAAAGAAAAAGAAAAGGAAAACCCCTTAAGTACCAATCCATGAGGCAGATACAGCTATGAGCTAGCCTGACACATGAGTAATTACATGTTTGTAAGTACTCAATAAATGAAATGCAACATACAGATTAGGTTGCACAAAAGCCACTGGATCAGAAAATGGAAGAATTAAAGTAGGTTATAGTTTCTAAGTAATGCTTTTCTGTCACATAATTATACGACTTACACTATTATACAGTAGTATTTCACTATCTTTTTAATTAACCTTTTTACTGTCTCAAGTACATCACTGTAATAACATATTGTACTCAGAAATTATACTTTTTGCAATGCCAGGCATTTCAGGATTCTGTTTTCACTCAGTTGTGCTACTCATGAACAATATATTTCAGCAGTAAGTCAGAAAAATATTTCTCTTAAAACTATTTGTTTAAAAAACTATTAACTTAAAACTATTTGTTTTAAGAGAGCACAATAAACAATTTGTTCTAAGTTAGGGCTCTGTTTTTTCATATACAGAAACTTTACCATGGAGTGTGACTGTTCTTATACTCAAGAAACATCTGTTAGTACTTTTCCTGCTCTAAGAGGTTTTCCTTTCTAGCATCTAGTTAAATATCACCTAAAAATGAAAGAAGATGCATCCCTTTGAACACTAAAAAAGGTCTGTACCTGTAACCACTTAAAATAATTCTAATGCTGCTTAATTCTTTGGGAGGGGAAACCATTAAAGGTCAGGTGTGCCAATAATTCATAAAAATACAATATACATTATTGCACAGTGCTACTTGACACTGCATTCAGAAATTATGTTTTATTTTAGTAGGCACCTTCTGCCTTTTACTTCCATTTTACTGTTCGTTTTTGGAGTACTAGACGCAGTCCCACATTAGTATATGTAGTAAAACAAAATACTTAAAAAGAATTTACAGAATACGCCAACCTACTTAAGAAACAACTTATAGATGTTTCCTTACATATCACAGAGTGGTTGACGTTGGAAGGGACCATCAGATACCTTTGCTGAAGCTCATGACGTTACATATGATTATGCACACATATGGTTATAACACACATTGACTTTTTACTTCGGCCAGCTGTAAGAGTCATATTTTCATATACCTTGTTTTTGTGACCTTTTAAAATAAGACTGGCAATTGTGAATGTATTCATGCAGCCTTGGGAACAGAGCAGAAAAGCAACAAATCCAGAAAGTGCTCCAAATCTTTCATTTTGACATGAGTAAGCTGTTTGAATAAAACCTTTTTATATGACAAATATTGGGACAGACAAAAAACAGTGAATCCTAAACCTACCAAATTACAACGGTTGACGTGTTATATCGCAGTGCTGCATGGGATCGATAAAAACCCTGAGTATTTCGCAGCTGAACTGTATGAAAACTATAATATGAATGCTGAGACAGCTCAAATACTTACAGTGCCCTCAACTTCTGAGTACAGTCCTGACCAAAAGCTGAAGGTACTCTTGTCCAGCTGATACAGGCGGGATTTTTCAAACGTTTCTGAATCCATGATCTGTCCCAACTCCCATGGTACATGTGTTGTCGTTCTATAAACGCGTCTCTGAAAAACAGGAAAAGAAACTTGAAGTCCACATCCAACATTTTTAAGGAAAGAAATGAGATTAGTAAGTAACACATAACATGGAGGCCTGGGCCACCACAGCAAGATGGAAAAGTAATATACCACAAAATGTTCCTAAGATCTTGGCTTCTTCTGTGAAATTGCAAACATAAGACTGAAACAAGATTATGTTACAACCAGAAACCAACTCGCTTAGTAATTTCCTTCTAATACAAGGAGTTATTATGTAAAGATCATAGGAATTATTATGTTCATCCCACAGGATACAGCAGACTGTGCCACGACTATGACTAAGCCAAGTCCCAGAGCAGATACCAAATTCTCTCTTGTTAAGCATGAAGCTTCACAGTTAAATTTTATCTATATTTTAGCCACATAACAGAGGAGATATTGCACTTTCAGATGGAAAACTTCTCACCCTGTTCTCCTTTTAAAAGTCTAAAATTACTACATCCGCTACCGTTGTCCTTCCTTCTCTTCCTGAAGCTCCTACCCTGTCACCTCAAGGCACGTTCATCCCTTTGCGGGGATGGAGCATCCTTCCCCGCCTGCTGTTACCGATTCACCGCGACCAAACGCGGCCAAGGGGCGGATTTCCTCAGAGGGGGCCTCTCCTCGCGGCCGCTGGAGCCTCCGGGTGCTCCTCGCGCCCGAGGCGGGACACGACGCCCCAGGCCCGCGCTCCGCCCGCGCCAACGGCCCCGGCTGGGGCAGAGCCCGGAGCCGCGGACCCCGCACGTGCCCCGGCCCGGCC
>VWPW01002670.1:4150-52767 GCA_013389825.1 Crypturellus undulatus | reverse complement strand
GGAGCCACGGCCCGGAGGGAGGCGCCGCCGCCCCGCGCCCGCCGGCGGGAAGGGCCGGGCCGGGCCGGGCCAGACGCAGGGCCAGGGGTTTCGTCGAGGCGGCCGGTCCCCCGCTCCCCTCACACGGGCTGCGCTGCCGAGCGGCGTCTGGAGGCAGGAGCAGTGCGCGGCAGCGACCTCCTGAGAGCCCTGGGATGGCCTCATTGCTCCGAGGAGCATCCAGGCCTGGTGGCAGTGCCACACAGCAGCGTTGGGGAGCTCCCCAGAGCTGGCAGCAGTGCCGGGAGGCAGCAGCAGCCGAGGGAGCTCATAATGCCAGCGTGGTTGCATCTGCTGGAGCTCGGGCTGCCAGCATACACCAACACGATGCCTCTTGGTCCCACTCTTGGAGCACCAACCCTGTCGTCTCCCTCTGGAAGTGGTAGAGTGGCTTGATAGCGATGGAGCAGAGGTGGTTGGGCGAGGGCAAGCTTAACTCTGCCCANACACGATGCCCCTTGGTCCCACTCTTGGAGCACCAACCCTGTCGTCTCCCTCTGGAAGTGGTAGAGGAGTGGCTTGACAGCGATGGAGCAGAGGTGGTTGGGCAAGGGCAAGCTTAACTCTCTGCCCAGGTGAAGCTTAGCAGCTAGGTCAGTACCCAGCTGAGCTTGCCCAAGCCCTCTGCAGCAGTACACAGTGTGCGGAGGAACCCTGGAGAGTTGGTGAAACTGCACTTCTGGACCTGGTATCAGGGCACAAATATTAACCAAGGTAACAAGCAAGTCCGTCACGCAGTCCTAAAGATGCAGCGAGTGACCATCCTGCAGGAACATGACAGACTGCCCCATCCTGAAGAAAGGAGTACACAAGGCTCCAGTGAAAACCCACCCTGCAGTTTAGCAGTGCTAATTTGAGGTGTTTCTGAGGACTGCTGCTTCTACCAGTGCCACTTGTGCTCATCGCAGATGGGGAGAGGTGTATGGTAGCTATACGCTTTCTCCTTTGCCTAGTTTTGCTCCTCCTGTAACTGTAAAAATGCAGAAACAATCAGTTGTTTCTGAGTACTGCTATGCCATAGGCACATCTCCCCCACTGATACTAGTAAGATGCCCTGTCCTTTCCACCGCTGTCTTCAATTTCAAATCTGATGGAACCACGGCATCTTTTTCCATGCTGTTCCATTTTCCCAGCATGAATCTGAAATCCTACTGTATCTCTCAAATGCTTTTCAGCCAGGTCCATCTGATAAAACAAAAAAAGTTCTGCCATTCTTTCTTGTTGGACAGTTCCTGCTGTTGCTCCTCTGAAGTCCTTACCTGTATATTTTATATTTGCCATTCTTCCCAGAAACACATAACATGGACTTACATGCTAGACCTGAACCACCTTTCCCAAACAGGCTGATCCTCTTTTTCTTTATTCCTTCTTCCTCTTGCTGCCTCACTGTTCAGCAGGCAAAACAAGAATTTCAGCAGAACACCTTTCTAAGCAAAGAGCTTCTCAGTGACCTAAAATGCAAAAAAGCAGCATACAGAAAGTTAAATCAAGGACAGGCAATAAAGGAGGCATTTAAAAACATTGCTCTGGCATGTAGGGGCAAGATTAGAAAGGGCAAAGCCCATCTGGAGCCAAAAACAACATTAGGACATTAGATGTAACAATAAAGGATTATGCTAGTATGCCAACTGCAAGAGGAAGTTTGGGGAAAATTGTGTTTCTGTTAATCCATGAGAGGTGGTGATATGGAGAAGGCTGAAGAGTTCTTTTCTATCAGTTTTCACAAAGTCTGTCCCCTGATTTCTGCATCTACTGGCAGTTTGGGAAGGAGAGAGGCACTTGGCAGTGGGACAATAAAGGATTAGGAACTATGCAGAGAACCTGAATGTGTGCATGGGGCCAGATGGGAGTAAGCCCTGGTTGGAAAATCCAGTCCCTAACATTACGAGGACACATTCATTAAAAAGGTAGGGAGATGGAGTGCCAGCTGGGTGTAGGGCCATTGCTCACTACTCCTTCAGTGTGTGATCTATGTGGAGAAGCTGTCTGGTAAAGAGGTGTCTAAGGACAAGCTCAAAGCTACCTGCAGATATTTGAAGGGTAGCTACAAGACGGGGAAGCCAAGCTTATCAGTAGCACCCGATGGTGTAAGAAGGGGTTGATGGCATGGGAGGCTCAGCTTGGGACAAGTCTCCAGGATATGTGTGTGGAATCTCCATCCTTTGGGATTTTCAGGACATGCCTAGACAAAGCCACAGATGCTCTAGTATTTGAAATAGTACTGCTTTGAGAGGATCTGGACTACATACTAGCAAAGCCCCTTTCCAGCAACTCTTCTGTAACTCCTTGATTTTCTACTCTCCCTATATATACATTTCTGCCCTTCTCCTGTGCAGCTTATGGCCCTCCTCTTACTCAACACAGTAACCTGGCAGAAAGCTCCCAACCATTTCTCCCAAAGAATAGGGAGAAAAACCTTGATTTTCAAGAGCCTCCACTGATTAGACTGAATCCAGTCGCATCGCAGGACATCTCCTAGAAAACCCTTATCAATACCAGTTTCCTGCTAGATGACAATCTCTCTACTTCCTTGCACTGTATGGAGCTGTTCTCTTTGAAGTGTTTCTTCCTGCCTCAGGACAAAACTCCTGAATTTCATACTATAGTGATTTTACTATAGAGTCCGAAGAAAATTCCTGTACTACTGGATGCAAATCTTGCCGCTGAAAGTCAGCTACCTCCACTCACCTAAAGCTCACATTGATCTATTCAGTCCTGCTCCTGCAGAAAACCTGCCCCAGAATAGCTCTGTTCTAATAATTTGTACCTTGTTTCTCCTTTACAGTAAAGAGTCCCTGTTAATTTGCTCTGTTTCAATGCTCTTTATAAGCTCACGTAGGTTTTTTTTTGTAATAATTTGAGGAGAAGACACACCTCACATCCACTTACCAAACTAATTGCCATTAGTTTCCCTTCACACACTAGACATTCATCCCTTGGATACTGAAGCTGTACACAACCCATGTTACCTTTCTTCCATACAAATGATCCAGACTGTATACAATAACAAAAATAAAGCCCCACTACTCTTTTTTTTGTCAGTGCCCTTTCACTTTTCTTATCGTGGCTGTGACTTGTAAAATTTAATGCTGACTAAACAAGTATCTGTCCATTTTTTCCCTGGTATATATTGCAGGCTGCCTCTTGACAGTCCCCTAACAGCATTTTTTTTTTTCCTCCAGCTTTCAATGCAGTATTGCCATTTCAAATTCTGCTAGAGCAAGCTCTGTTAAGTCCTTTGTGAAATAAAGCAGGTCTGCACAACACATGTTCGTCATTTGCTTGGCTGCTTGTTCAGTGACTTGCCATTGTGGAGGGACAGATGTTGCTGCAGTGAGTTCCCTGCACAGAGATTCTTGAAAATACAGGGAATTTAAGGTAATTGTCCCCTCGCTGGTTGAACTACTGGAGACCTGCCATGGGAACAAGTAGCAGAGTATGGTGCATACCACCTGAGATACCAGTGACTTGGTACTCTGTGGTAATTTACTAATCAGAGTACCAGAAAGACAATAGTGTAGGGAACAGGTAGAAGATGAAGGAAGAAAGGAATGGATGAAGCGGCTCTTACAGACCACTGTCAGTCATGTTCACATTAGCAAGGCTGTCATTCCAGTGAAAATTTACTTTTCATTTCATAGGATAGGACTACATTTCTAGGTAAGAATACAGGAACACATACCCCAGCTTCTCTCGTAAAGAAAAAAGATAGAAAAGGTGAAAAATAGTAGGGAAACTATTATATAGAAGGGATCAAGTCTGCTCACAGGAGTTAAATAGGGAGTTTGGGAAAGGGGAGTGATGGAGTTGACACAATCCTTCAAGTAAAAACCAGTCTTGAGGCAAAGATGCAAGTGCAGCAAGGCAGGGTGCCAGGGAAGGCAGTACTGCACCATATAGCAGTAGTTGAGTAGCTCTGGTGAAAGAACCAGGTCCTAGGAAAGCTGTTCCTGTCATGGAATAAAAAATGATGCAAATCTGTCCCATTAACTGCAATTGCAAATAGCTTTAATATCCTGAATTGCAACCCTATTTCCTTGCACAGCAATGGCAGAAAACTGTATTATGGTTGTTGGAATTTTTTCACTATTTCAAGGCCGTCACATAGGAAATGACAGGAGTTCATAACTGGGAATGGAGGAGGAGGAGAAGGCAAGACTCCTCTTGGAAGCTCTGACACATTTACTGCCTCACTGATACCCCTGTGAGCATTTTGAGCTGACACGTATCAGCAGTCCCAGCAAGAGCAGGGAGACAACCCTTCTCTGCCCCTCTGCTTCCTGCACTCACAAATTTACAGTTAGGAAGTAGGGATCAAAGAAAGCATCCACGCTAAAATATTTTAAATCTTTCCTTATTTTTGTTGTTGCCTAACTCTGTTTTGAAGGCAGGCAGATCCCTCCCAGTCTGCCACAAGATAAACAGAAAATGTTTGGCAAACCATAATGAAAGGAGTAAAATTATGGAGTCCTACCAGAAATGGAGTATTTATTGAGTCCAAACACAAATTCTCTTCATATTTGGTATCTGTCGGGTTAAGTGAAGAGAGCACTGGTCCTGCTGAAATGAACAGAGCTTTCCAAAATACCAGTGGGTTCAGAGGCACCACACTTACCAATGAATAGGTAACTTTTAAAAGGCAAAAAGGGTGTTAATACATGTCCCTTTTCAGCCATTCCTTAAGAAAGCAGTTTAGTATCTGCCATTCATTTTAATTCTGTTAGTCAAAAGTCTGACAGAACTTGTCCGCATTTTTTTAAACATTTACTGTATTTTCTAAGAAATATAGTCATTTTGCTCTATCTTTTCTGTAGCCTGTAGCTGTTCAGCAGAATGATCTGTCAAATCTCTTTGAAGAGCTTTTCTAGAAGGTCTAGCAAGCACATAGAAGCTAGCTGATTTCTGAATACAATTTCACAAGCTTGCATCACTACAGTAACATTCAAAGATCTTGCATGGAAAAGTAACAGCCACAGCGTGACAGGTAGGCAAAAACACTAAACCAACATCTGTGAACCAACAGCTCACAGTGTTGAGAGCTCTGCCAAAGGTACCAAAGTCATCTTAGGAGGTCTCTTTTACTGAGGAATGGGGTAGAGGGGAATGTTTTAGAGTGAGAGGCTGGACATACTAGATATCTGTAAGAAAGTTCTGTGAAACACTTCTGGAAGGAACAGGGACGACCAGCTTAAAAATCCCAGTCGTGCCCAGGATGGCCCATGGCCAGAATATGCTTTAAGATGATCCCATGACCACCAAGAAGAACAAATTTGCCATGTTTTAAGTACAATTCCCTGAAGAATACAGCAGGAATTTCTCCATACCTGACAGATAAAAATGTCTGCATGGCTATCTTCACCTGCAGTGTATTCAAACTTAAGAAAAATGTAACAAATTAATTAACATTACACCTACCCAGCAGGATCAATGAGACACGAGGACTTCAGTCATGCAATTTGTAAAATCTTTGACTCCATATAGCAATGGTAATTTGCACATATACAGTAACTCTTATTAGGAAGAGCAGGCTGTCTCTCAGGAATTAAAACTTTCAAAACTAACCTCTCCATGGAATAACAAGAGCTAGAGTCATCATAAAGCTCATGCTCAGTACACACATTTGGTTATACAACAAGCAGCAGAGCTGGTTTTGTTAATGGGAAAGCTGAACATTGAAGAACTTGAAAGATACATAGCTTAAACTGCAGATAATTTTTCGGAGTTCTTAAGACACGTTTCCTCCAAACAGTCTGAATTTCGAAATGCTCTTTTTGACAGTGAATTTTAACTGAACCCGTTCCTATGTTCCCATCAGAACAGGAAGATGAATACACGGCAGATTACACTGGAGAAAAGGGAGATTTATAACAAGGCTTCATTCATGCAGCAATTCATGAACATTTGCAGGCAAACCTTTATATAATTTTTGTCTTTTACCCAAAAAAACTTAACCCATGACAAGCAGAAGCGCTTTTGTACCTTATTTTTGGACTAATTCTAGAGCCGCAGAATCTTTTCCTCACTGTAAAAATGGCTAATTCACAAACTCCAAGAGGTTAACAGGGACCCTGTGAGCATAGCTTCCTACTGAGGAGGATGTTTTAATGAATGTTAGCCTCCAAGAAGCACCAACAGAAAAAAAACAAGCTCTCAAATAAAGTTTATTAATTATGATCAATCTCTAGAGTATTGGTCAAGTGTAAAAATAAAGAGAAGGAAACTAATCAGGGAGTTAGTAGTAAAGATAACATTTTCAATATGCTACTTTAAAATATAATTACCAAAAGTTGCAATTACATCTTAAAGTAGCATCTCAGAAATAGATTACCTTCCGAATTTTTATTTTTCTTCTGCTTTCTTAGGTGTGTAAGCATGCTAGGAGTATTTTCTTCCCGTTTTGTTATGAAATCTGAGTTGCCCCCAGGTCTTGCAAGACAACTGCAGGTCCTGGCATGCAGCCATCGGAGTGCACGGAGAGGAGCGACAGGATCACACGGTGCAACATGACTCAGGAGCAGCTCCATTACCCTTGCAGAGAACTCCACTAGTCTGAAGAATTGTTACAAAAGTGTCTTTCCTGCTTTCTAAATCTGGAGACAACCTCCTCGCTTTAAGTGAATCCTCTTGTCCTCTCTATATTGCTCTGGTTGATAAGTAGGCAATTTTATTAAGGCTGATACAGTTGCTAGTTTAAATAATAGCTAGCTCAGGTACTTGACACTAGTGCATTATTTAATCTTCTAAATCCTACCATACTTTCTTTTAAAAAAGCTATGAAAAGATTCATGCACAATATCCTTTCACTACTAGAACTGTATAGTTTAGAGAAATAAACAACATATCTCCTTCTTTCAGCTCAACGTTTAATCTGCTCAACTTCTATGAATTCATGCAGATGCCACTTCTGGTCAGTATAGCTTATAACACAGTATTGCAGATTTTATATATTTATATAAAACATATATAATATATATATAATAGACCTCTTCATTCTTGCCCCCAGCCAATATTTGTTTTCCCAAGCTTTCATTTTCTATTATTACTTGTAAGATTATAGTGTTAAAGCCAAAGCACCTCAACAAAACCCGAAACCCTCAGTAAATAAGGAAATGTGATAGCAGCTTGCTCATATCATCCTCACAGAGTTTAGGAAATACCACTTCTTATTCAGTGTACAGATTTGGAGCCTTGCAGAAGAAACAAAAAATAAGTAACAGCTTAAAATATTAAATAACTTATTTTATAAATCTTCAAGTTAGGTCTTATTCATTATCCAAAAAAGATCAGGGAGCCCAAAACCTGCACTAGTCCTTTCTTGTGATGCAAGTGTATTGGATGTCTCTGGATGAATTTCAAACATGCTGTAAAATACACTCTGTGAGAAGCATCTTCTTTCATCAAGGGAAAAATACTTGTAACGTGTCAAGTGCTTTCTACCCACACTAATTCTAATTCTTTAATGTCTGCAAGGAGGACAGAAAATATTACAGAATAAAACTTATCTACACTGCTGCAGCAGACTAATTAGCTATCTATAGATGTGTCAAACTTAAGGAACATTGTCCAATGCGCAAAGAATGGTCCCAAATTCAGTTACTAAAAGCAAAGCACATTAAAGTTGCCTAAAAGAAAAAGATTTACCATACAGTAAACAAATGGGTGAAAAACTGTAATTTATTGAAACTCATAACTCAAAAAATATAAGATGCTGTAGTGTACAATATGTTACACAAAGCACCCTAGGGTGCACATTCAAGTCAAGTAATAACTCCATCACCCCCCAAACCCTGGTACCCTAGTACTTGTTCCATATACAATCATGCACATTTACTTTGCAAGAGGAAGCCCCCAGTATTCTGATGTGTTAAATAGCACCAAAATCAGCATTGTCCATTAAAAAAAAATGGGGAGCTAAATTAACTTGGCTTGTATTTTTGACAGATATTATACATTCATGGAATTAAACAGTCTAAACTAACCTAAACAGTGTGTTCTGTAACAGTTTCTGCTCTAATTTGAAGTTCTCCCCATGTAACAGTAGTGGAGGCAATCTGTTCTAAGCAAAACTACTTATGTACTTCCTACACAAAGTTCATCTGCCTTTTTTGTTGGAAATAAGTCAATAAGGGACGTGGAAAACTTGGATCTTTCGAGAACAACCACTGGTCTTAAGTAATGAAGCTGTTTTAAGGCAAGGTCTCCACAATCCATTAATGCCTTGTCCAAGATAGTCCTCAAGTTTTCTAAAGAAGGGGCAGATGACGATTCTGAAATGATAGGCTGTATTTCTGTTAGCCGACCATGATTATTTTGGGGTACAAACGCATTTTTTTCCTTCACAAAGCTGTTTACCGGCACATCCCTCTCCCTTTGAGAGTCTCCGTCTTTTTGCAAGATTCCATCAACTGGAAACTGTTCAGGAGACTCCCATTCCACTACCTCATCAAAATCATCATCGTCGTCACCTTTTTCCTCACTTTCCTGAATAAACTTTAAAAATGAAGACTCAAATCCCATTGGTTTATATGTCTTTAAGTCAAATGGTCTGGACACTGGTTGCTTCTGTAATTTGTCTTTTGTAGTATAATGTACATTTCTTTTTGCATTTTGGTTATCCGCACTGTGTTCACATCCTTCTGTATCTTTCTCTCTTTGCAAATCTAACTGTAAATTGGAGAGATAAGAGCCACTTTCTCTTTCACTTCTTTCAGATAAATCTTCAGTTTTACACTTAACGGACTCCCTTAAGTTATGCTCTTCAAGACTGCTAGTTTTTGAACTGTGGTTATATTTTAAAGTGCCTGAATACATAAAGGCATTCGTATCAAAATTCACACTACTTGCTGGGCATCTTTTTTGGTCTTCATTGCTTAGACCTTGATGGTCACGATCAGTATTTGCAGTGGGAGATTTTTCACTTTCCTGCACATACTCAGGATGAGCTGATTTCTCCTCTTTAACTTTTGTGCCTTTTTTATCCGTGCCTAAAGCTGCGTCAGATGCTGACTGTTTTTCTGTCATTATGCCACATTTAACACAAATAACCAGTTTCTGAAGCTGTTGCTCTATATACATATTGGTCATCTGATGTGTGCGTTTATAATGCCTCACTATACTGCTTTCCAATTTTACAACAGACAGACATCCCTGAACCATGCAAGGGTACTGGGTCTGGGTAGACTTCTCTTGGCACATTTGTAGGGCTTCCTCTTTTGTTTTCAAATTAATCAAATGCTTTTCTTTACTTTTGCTAATTCTTCTAGGTTTTTCTTTTATCTGCTTCCCATTCTGCTTGTTTATGTCAAAATTGTCTTTCAAATAATTTTGTTCGTTTTTATCCTTATCAAGATCATCTTGCTCCTCTTTCTGATTTCCAAAAAGACTATCATAGTATTCACTATGTCGGAAATACACATGTTGAGAGTAGTGACTGTAATTTGTGAAAATTCGATCACAGCCATTAAGGTCACAATGGATTTCAAAATCTTTGTTTATTTTTTCTGCACTGGCATGTTCTTCTACCAGGTGCTGTTTTAGCTTATTAAAAGTAAAAAATACAGCAGGGCAATGGGCTTGGTTACAAGCAAATCTTGCAGATTCAGCTTCAGAAAGCAATTTTTGATCCTCTATATGTTCATCATGGAAGTCACTACAATGCTTAGCAAGGGCTTTAGAACACAGAAAACGCTTACCACACTCTTTGTACTTGCATGCAAATATTTTTTTACATTTGACAAGTTCCCTTTTTGTTCTTGCTTTGTCTTTTTCTAAGCAGAGCTGTTCCTTGTTATACTGGTGAACGGTTCTATAATGGCGTATCAAACCTTTCTGGTTGGTAAAAGCAGAGTTGCAACTTTTATGAATACAATGAAATGGTTTATGGTACTTATGCAATATGTAGCATAAGTTTCCTTTAGCAACTGTTCTTTTGCTTCCTCTTCCCTCTCTTGCCTCCAGTTCTTCTCTATGACTGTCCAGAGAAGCGATGTTAGATGTTTTTCTTGTTACACTACTGTCTGTCTCTTCACTGGACTCCAAATCAGTTTCAGAACTGCAGTCTTCCTTTTTGGGATGATAAAGCTGCTCAGAGTGGTCTGAATGTTCAATGAATTCAACCTTGGTTGCAGAAACAGATGTTGGAACAGTATTATGTATATCCTCTGTACATAAACTTCCATGATCAAGTTTATCATTAGAACAAACCTTGTGTGTCATCCTCTCACAGCCAATTTGATGTTTGTTTCTATAGTGAATTCTAAGATGTGTTTTTCTTGTAAATGATCTTTGGCAAATATGACACTTAAATGGTGAGTACCGATGCTGGAACATGTTTAACTGAAGAACCATCTCCTTTGAATAGTTATGTTTTTTAACATAATGCATTAAGAGGGCTTCTCTGGTCACAAATTCACAAGTACATCCTTGACATTCACAGAAAAATGGTTTAGCTGCCAGCTGGGTAAGATACTGGCTAGGTAAGTTATCTTCTTGAAACTGAAATTTTGAGGTAGCTTCATCTACTCCTGACTCAGGGCACTTGGTATCCCTAGATGAATAGGACTGCAAAGAACTCAAAAAGGGTTTGTGTCTTGAAGAATTCTGAATACTGGAATTTTTTAAGCTGAGATGTTTCAAGCCTAAAAGTAGTTCCAGCATATTGTCTTCAATATTTGATACTTTAGAACTGTCACAAAAAGATGTTTCTGGGGAAGAAGGATAATTTTCTTCTTTCAGGCCATTGTTTCCCTTATTGCAATACAGGCTTTCTGGAGAATCAGCATTTGTATCTGAATTATGATCCAACTCTGTACCAATGTCTCCAGGGGATTTACTGTCCTGAGCATCACTCAGCAGATTAATAAAGTCTTTAGTTTTCATCTCCATCTTTTTTTTACCTTTGAAGTTATATGGGTGGACCCTACGAAGATGTTTTTGCATACTTCGGGCATTTTTGTGTGTTGCGCAGCATCCTTCAAGGCCACAGGAAAAGCTTTTCCCATCAAGGCAAACTGCCTCATGAGAGCACTGTTCTTTCACATCTGCTGAATGGAAGACTCCTTCCTGGGACACGAGAAAATTAGGAACTGTTTGATTGTGAGCCACTGTGTCGATTAATAAAGGAGACACCTGGTTTTGGTTTAGAGCTGAGCTGTGGTTCCCACAATGAACACTGCAATTACTTTCACTGTCTAGATCTTCACTATCAGAGAGCTCTTCTTCCTTTATCTGTGGAATTTCCTGAGAGCTCGTAGGATCCAGGTTTTCATTCGGACTGGAGCTTTCAGATTGTTCAACCAGTTGAGACTCTGGAAGATAATTGAATTTGCCTTTTGAACCAGCATCTTCAAGTTTTACTGTTTGCTTTGCTTCCCCATTTGACACTGCAATATTATGCATTGCAAGGTGGTTCTGAAATTCAGTTTTTGAGTAATAAAACTTTTTGCAACCAAAAAAGTTGCATGTGTATGATGCATCTCTGAAGTGCTGTGCCTCATGATGGTAAAGTTGCCCTAAGTCACTGAAAACAATATTACAGCCATTTAGTTCACATTTATAACGAAGATCATCATGTGTTTGTTTGTGATTAAGAAGCTCATTAACAGACCCAAACCTAGCATAACAATCCATTGACACACACATATAAGGCTGAGGACCACAGTGCACTCGTTCGTGCTCCCGCAGATGAAAGGATGTCATGAAGTGTCGGCGACAGAAAGCACATTTCTCTCTCCTGTTTTTCATATCCAAGTAGTGTTTGGCATTCTCATCGTTGTTTTGATGTTCAGCTTTTAGATGTACACTTAAGTATTTAAACTGTTTAAATACTCTAGAACAATCTGTCCCAGGACATGGATAGATGTCTCTGTCTTGTAGTTGGCAATTTTCTAATTGGCTAAATGTGACGTATTCATTTGCGTCATTTTCAAGGTTTTCAGACAGTTGTGGCTGATGCAGTTTTTCCTGAAGTCCTGGAGAGGAGCTGCTGGAAGCCATTATCTTTTGTGGTGATCTCTCTTTTTTCAGTATTATTTTCTTCTTAGGTCTGTGTGTTCGACTAGGTGGCATTTTAACATGTTCCATTACATGCGGTACAAAAAATTCCTTTCTCTTGAACTTTTTTGTACACACTGGACATGTATAAACACCATCTTCCATATGCATCTTAGAATGGTGTAGTATTCGAGCCTCTATACACTCCCTTTTGCAGAGCACACAAAAAAATTTGTACTGAAGCCATCTCTGGTATCTTTCTGAAGAACCAATTGGTTTTTTCACTCTTGCTTTTTCTTTAGGATTATTTATTGAATCTTTTCCATCATAATATTTATGTTCTTTCGTGTCATCATAGTCACTTAAGAAACTATCTAAGAGATCAGTTTCATTGATTGACATATTACAAATTATATCATCCTCAGAATCAGAAGCTGCTTTCCCTAACAATTTAAGGCAATGTCGCTTTAAAGTCTTCCAATCCCAAAACTCAGGATCAAACGGCCAATATGCTTTTAAAGCTAAAAGGAGCTCACAACGGAGTGAGTTTGGAACCAGCGCATTTTCTTCATCAAATTTTTGATCTGGTTGCATATATAGCTCTTCCAACACATTAAATCCACTCAGAGTTGGCTCAAGTAAGAATTCAGTAAGCTGACACGCTCTTCTAACTTCAAGGTCTTCTGGTAGAAGGCATGCGATTGTTTTACACACAGATGTCTTCATTTCATCACTTCCATTCGATCTGATCTGAAGGGCTCTCACACATAATAAAACAGACACAGCAAGTCCTGCTTCTTCTGCCTGTTGTTAAGCAAAGAAGAAAAGAAAAATTACTTTCTTTGGTGTATATATATTCTCTCTAGAACTTCTCTCTGAAAGAATTACACCTATATTCTGTAGGCTTCCTGATAATAGGAAAGCTTTATGGATAGCCAGTCTGCAAGACTTTCCAATAAAATAGCACCTACTACATATTCAGAACATATTTAGACTGTGTCCAAGACTTTCCAATAAAATGCCCTAGTCAATTACTCTATTTCAAAAAGTTGACAATTATTTACATGACAAGCTTGTTCTACTTTCTGAAAGTAAGGTGATCTCTCTCACATTTAGTGCACCCTGTGAAACAGTCAATGCAGTCTGTGAAACCTTAGGCATTGGACACTGTAAAATACCCTTCTATTGAGCTCTTGGTTCCCTCTGTGGACAGTCTGACTCTCAGTCATCACTAAGTCAGATGTCTAAAATGAATGGTGCAAATCTTCTACCTATGCTCTTTCTGCAGTATCCATAAAGGATATTAATTCAGCACATTCAGCACACTGTGAATAAGGAAATTAATGTAAATTTATACCTTTTTTTAAAAAAAATATATTACAAGCATTATGGTTCTGGAAATGTTTCATGATGAAGATAACTGACATAAATTCCGATGATCTTCTGAAAAGTCTATTTAACTTCTTGAAATAGTACTCAATTGTATTAAGAGGATACCTACGAACATGATCCATCCACTGATCTAGAAACAACACATATGCCAGATTCTACATGGACAAATTGAAAGCTATCTCGTTCCAAAATTTGACAATAGTAAACTTTGGGGGAATACAGAATGTGAATGCATGAAGTAACCATTGAGTTATTATTTGTAGAGACAAGCAATAGTTAAGATTTATCAAGTGTTGAGAGATGATAAAAAAGAACATTTTTAATTCATATGCATGATATGAACATGTTAGCAGATGATGAAACCCTGCAAAGAAAAGAAACATGAAAAATGGCAAATCCCCAGTTTAAGCAAAATAGGGCAAAATGGCAAACCCCCACTGCACACTCAGAAGTACCTATCTTAAGATGGTGCTTTGTATTTAAAAGCCTCCTATCTCATTCACTGAGCAGAGTCTGAACACTGCTCAATGACTGATATCTTCGTAACATCTCTTTCCAAGCTTGCGAAGGGTGTTGTCCCAAACACAATTCAAACTTTACATCAAATCAGGTGTTATTTCAACATGATATTCTCTCCTGGCAGAAATACTTTATTTGTAGCATATTTATATGCACATCAACTGTGCAGACAAATATGATTCCCTCTGTGAAGACCTATCTGTCTGTGTCAAAGGAGATAAACAAGCAATAGCATAAAGGTATTTACTTTATTTGTAGCTAAACTAGGCTCTAGTGGAGGAGTTCTTTCTCTATTACCTCTTTCAGACTAGCTTATATGTCTTTCCAGGAACCTGTGTCCTGGATTGTAAGTGTCCAGAGAAATGGTGGTTTCTGCATAGCTAATGGAATCTTCTGTAGTAGATAAGGCTTTATATAAGCCTATATTAATTCCACCTTACCCCTAAAGTCCGGAATCAGATAGTCTACTCAGTCCTACACTAGTTGTTTGTACTGAACTCAAGATGTCTGTGGCTTGATTTCCAGGATGTGCTGAACATCTATACAGCCACGAGTTTAATGTTCAGGCTCGCAAGCGCTGGCAGTTGAACGCCAAGCTGGAGTTAAACCATTTACAAGCATCTCTGAAAGGGGAGACAGAGGAGAACTCCACTCCCAAAACATCACTTGTGGTACTACATGTGCGTACCAGATCAATACTTCAAGCACAAGAGGAGTTTTTCGCTGCTACTCCCTCTCCAGTATTTATTTTCTGCTCATTTTCTTTTATATTAAGAAAACAGAGATTAGGGTACTGCATCACTCTGCATGCATCCCTGCTCATTTCCTCAGATCTATCCATTTTATGCAGTGATTAACATGGGACATTCTGAAAGTGATTTCCAAAGCAATTTTTATTATGTGTGTTTCTGCTATCTTTTCTATACTTTAAATGACTGGCTAACAGAATTGCACACACATACACACATAACAGATCAATTAGAAAATTAACTAGCTCTTATTCTCACTGTACACAGGCTATTAGAAGTCAGGTGATAACTTTTTGAATTCAATAGCTCTGTTAATTTGCTATACAGCACTAAAAAGCTGCTTTCCCAGGAGAAGAAATGTTCTTACAAGGGTCTCCCAGAGAACAGAGAAAGAACCAGTATGTAAGTGACAGTGTATCACTGTGATGTAACTGTACACTGCCACACAATTTCAAAGTAGAAATAAGCCAATTTTAGAGAGTGGAAACAAAGATTTCTCTGAACAAAGCACTATCAATAACTGAAACAATAATAGTCTGAAGGGAAAAAAAAAAAAGCTTGCATGCAATTTAACTTTCGTTATCTGACCAATATAGTTATTAGAATAGTTAAAGTCTTACTACTACCAGCTAGCTTATTTTTTTCCTCGGCTTTTATTAAGGACAGCCTAACAGTCCAAGTGGCTAAGAAGGCCAAGAGCATCCTGGTTTGTATGAGGAACAGTGTAGCCAGCAGCACCAAGGAAGTGGTCATCCCCTTGTGCTCGGCCCTGCTGAGGCTGCACCTCGAATATTGTGTTCAGTTTTGGGCCCCTCACTACAAGACAGACATGGAGGTGCTGGAGTGTGTCCAAAGGAGGGAGTGAAGCTGGGGCAGGGGCTGGAGCACAGAGCTCATGAGAAGCCGCTGAGGGAGCCGGGGTTATTCAGTCTGGAGATGAGACCAGCTACCCGAAAGGAGGTTATAGTGACACGGGAGTCGATCTCTTCTGCATAATAACTACTGATGGACAAGAGGAAATGCCCCCAAGTTGCACTGGGGAAGGTTCAGGTTAGATATTAGGAAGAATTTCTACACAGAACGAGTAGTGAAGCACTGGAACAGGCTGTCCAGGGAAGCGATGGAGTCGCCAACCCTGGCAGTGCGCAAGAAATGTGTAGATGAGGCACTTAGGGACATGGTTTAGCAGGCCTGGTGGTGAAGGGCTTGCAGTTGGACTCAATGATCTTGAAGGTCTTTTCCAATCATAATGATTTTATGATTTATTTTCTTTCATAAATACTCTCCTCAAAATCTAGTCCCTTACAGAAGCTAGGTACAAGATATTTGCAGCCCTTTTAACAGTCAAAGGAAAACAGAAAATTTGGCTGAACAACTACCCAGAATAAGCAACTGAATAGGGATAGTAAGCTTATAAACAGCATCCCAAATATTATCCTACATTTATTTCCTGCTAAATGGATTGATTTCACTGTTTCCTTTTATCTTCAAACAGAGTTTCCCAGTTTTTATAAAATTGCTGAAAGGCGTATCTTGAATCTTGCTGTGCTTACTTAGAGGTAGAACTCCAAATGTGATGTCAACAGAGATTTACATGATGAAGAAATATCCTTAAACTACAAGTGTCCTTTTCATGCAAAATAAAATCATCCTGTACTTTAAGAATGAGAAACAACACTGTTTCATATTGATTGAAGGTAACTTGAATTTGGGTCAAACAGACATAAAACTACAGTGGGGAGGCATTTTTTTCAGTTATTTGTATAAATAAGATATCGGTAACTTCATCAAAAAGCCAGGATAATGAAATAAGGTATAATTTTCTTATTGGTTCAATGAAGTTGAAGTGTAACAAAACACTACAGTCCTTTCAATAGCTCCACCTGTGCTCAAGAACTCTGGACAGCAGCTTACTTACTTCAGATTGTATGACTCTTATCAGGAAAAATAAATGCTGTAATGTTTTGGCAATAATGCCAAACTGACGACATCTTTCCAAGAAGGAATCCAAAGACGGATCAATTCTTCTTTGCAATTTGCTCCAGAAAAGTGTCAGTTCCCTGCAAAACATTGAAAGCAGATTGTAAGCACAGCGCAGATATGCATAATTCATCCAGAGTCTACATAGTTTAACTCAGAGTTGACACCATAAGAATTTGAGGGTTATTAAAAAACAGGACACATTTGAATCAGGTCTCCATCTCCTAGAAGTGCTGCAGAGAACTCCTTCATTGCGCCTTATTTTTAAGACATCAAAACCCTTCTGATCAATAATCTGTTATCTAATGGGAATACACACTTGCAGTAGGATTCATTTCACTTCATGCAGACATCCACATATAAGCTTATTGCCTAGCCTTCCTCTTCACTCAAGGGATGGAGGTGGGGAGAGAGGAAGAAGAAAGCAAGCACTTGTATTTAGAAATTTAAAAGAGGAAAGATGATTCACAATATAAAGTTGCCAGTTTTCCCCCAGTAGGCAAGAAGCTTAGACGCTGGCACCAGCCTTCAAATGATACAACTCCCACTCAATGCTTCAAAAGATGCCTCTAACAGAACACACTTTGCAAAGTGTTACATAAGCCACATATACAAGCCCAGGACTTTGTCTATTGTTTCAGTGGTTACATGTGTTACTGTTTGTACGATTCAAATTCAGAGCTGCTCTGTTAAACAATTTATTATATCCAGGGCAACGCAGCTGTTGCACAGTGCGAACTGTCACTTTGCATCATTTTCCCATCACAGATGAAGTGCCACAAAAAGAAAAAAGGAGCAAGGTGCAGTTTCTGTTATTTCATATGTTGATGCAAGATGCTGCTATTTTACTACAGTAAACTTCACCTTTGCTAACTCAAGATTATGATACTAACATCAAGTTATACATGGTGCTTTCCAGACTGAGGTCACTCACAGCTTGTAACAACAAAAAGGAGAAACATCTATGTAGACTGCACAGTGAACAGCAGGAACATTTTTGCTTTGAGGTATTGCAATCTAATCTCAAACTCTAAACCCTGTGAGAGTGAAAAAGTCTTGTTACAAATCACTGGTGGGATGCAATTACTGCATCTAACTGAACGTATTTATTAAAAAACAAAACAAAAGCCTAGAAAGATGGTAACAGCCTTTCACGGTCAGACAGTAAAACATGAATTGGAGGAGTATTGAGAGAATGGGCATTTTTATAGATAATCCTTTACTCCCAAGACATTCTTGCAAGGCAAAAAGTTTTCAGTGCCATCCTATTCTTCTGCTCATCCAGCCTCTTCCTTCAGCAAATCTACAGTACTTTGTGGAAAGGGGTCTTTAAGGATGGTGGTGTAGAAATGTCCTACATTGTCTTCATGCACGTAGAAAGATAGGACAGTATTCAAGCAATTTTCTATTTCATGCTGATTTGAAGCAGGGGGAGGATGGCAAAGAGAAGGCACTCCAGCCAAACTGATATCAATAAATAAAGTCTTATTGGCATAGCAGAGCAGAGAAGCACTTTCTGAGGTTGTGCTTAGCTGAAGTTCACATTTAATTTCACTTGGATCAGCCTTAAAAATTACATTATTTTACAGATTGGTAAGTTTTCTGACCACTTGAAGATAAGGCAACTACTACTGAAATCAGTGGAAAGCAAAAATCATATCTTGGAAGTAGTATCAAGTATTATTTTAGGACCATAAGCAGGAGGCACTGGAGAAATTTCCAGTTTTCATGATGAGGAACATCTACAAACAAAAATTTGCTTCCATCTTCAGTCACAAAATGAAGCTTCACACCAAAAAAGCTATTTCATAGACAAGTATCCATTCATTTTGCTAATCTTCTCTTGCAGGTATCAATTTGAGGCTAAAGGATGGGCAAAAACAATGAAATAGATTAACGACTCCAACTATGTGAGAATAATGAAAGATTAGGCAAGGTAGAAAATCAGCACTGTGCCACAAGGCAGGTGCTAGAGCTGTGAAGAGGGAAGAGAAGGAAAACTTGCCCCTTTTCTAAAGTACAAGAATGATTTGACAGTGGATCAGAGCAACAGCTCAGCCCGTGCAGAAGCATCAGTCCTGAACTCCTCGGTACTTGTCTGACCAGCTGGTAAGCCAGTCTAGCACTAGTGAAGAGAGTTGTACACAGTTTTGCCTGGGTTCCCTGAATGTGCTCAATACAGTCAAATGGACTCATGGGCAAAACAGAGGGAGACTTGTGCAGCCAATTCTAGAGAGATTTTTTTCCCTCTACCTTTTTGGTAGCCTCATTCACAGCAACAATCTCAAAAAGTACCTTTTTCCCTTGTTTTTCATAGGTCTTTTCCTTTTTGATTTAAACCAGAATACTTTAACTAGTTAAACTTGTTCTCTTTGAACCTGCATAAAGCAAGGCCTGGAGAATGACAAGGGGCATAGTTGGCTAGCAGTGAGCAGGACTATGTTCAGTAATGCTGCTTCCTTACAGCATCTGTAAAAGTAGAGCTGGGGCTGCCTTATCAGAAGATATTCCACCAAGGTAGTGGGCAATTTGTCAAGTTAAGGAAAACATTCCAAGTAATTCTGCAGGAGACAATTTTATTTTCAGATCCTACACATGGAATGTTTTCAAGTACATATGGCTCATCTACTGAACTGAATCCATAACCACATGGGCTACTGTGCAAAGGGAAGCTAACCTGCAGCCACAATGTACCAAAGGGTCTCTGCTTTTCTTATTCTCCATGTTCCTCCTTTAAAAAAATTAAAGGTTTGAGTCATCAACATTCAGTTCTGGCCTGTCAAGTTACATAATGCTCCAGAAGCACACGGTCAGAACCAATTAGAGCTTTAATCATTTATTGAATTGAACCACCACACGCAGTTATGAGCATTCACAAGTTATATTTTATTGTTATGAAAAAGCACAACCCAAATGGTATTCATGACATTGCTAGAAAAAGTCCAAACTATCAGTAGATGGAACAGTGCTTCCAAGTTTAATAAGCTCTCAACAGCCACTCCTGTTTTTCTAAACTCTATAGGACTATATTTGAAGAGAATCATCTAAAACATTGTGATCCCTTAAAAAGGCACTTGGTCTCTGAAAGATTTCTTAACTTACATCCATAACTTAAACACATACTAAAAAATACATGGTTAAGTTATAGCATTAAAACATTTAATGGCTGCCAAGCTACCTCTAACATGTGATCCTCCTACACTAGGTCAGCTATAGAGTGAAGCCAAATATGCAGATTACAGCGGGTCCACCTAACATTCGTTGTGCTCCTCGCTGCCCCCTCCAGCAGCTCTGATGTTTAGCACATTTGTGTCTGAGCTTATTAAAATTACTGATGCAGAGAAAGCAACATCACTTTAACTCTGTTCAGGCCATGGATGCAAATCAAGCCTGCAACAATTCCAGCGAGCAGGGTCTGTACAGGGCTGGAGTCTCTTTTTTGTTGGGATGACTGTATCTATATTCCTAATCAGTTCAGCTGGCTGATGTTACAGAAAATTAACCCTCCAAATTAAGTTTTCTCCCATATCAGCCTGCTGAATTCATCCATCTTGTGCCTAAATAATCACTAGATCTGGATTTTCCACAAGGAAAGGGGGTAAAGATCAGTACAGTAAGGCCAATACATAAAACAACGTTTTACCATTAGATCGGCACAACATCCTTCTTTTCAAACAGAAGTACTGTTAAAGGGTAATGGTTAAGATACAGTCTGGAAGGAAGGAACCTGTTGGGAGGGTTCCAGATGATTAAGAAGCATTACAGCAATTTAGTAAGAACTGAGTCTATCAGAAGATCTCAGAGACTTTCCTCTTAAATGAATCAGGCCACACTGGTCATGTGGAACCCTGCTGGTACAACACTAGATTTTTGAATTTATACACCGACACAATGTCAGTGTTACACAGAAGGCCTCATTTTCCTTTCTGACTCCAGGGGAAAAACAAATGGAACCTTCTGGATGTCCACACAACAGCAGAGCTACCTACTTGTGGCACTGCTGCACATACCAGCACTTCAGTTTGAACTAGAACCTCACCTAGAACAACGATGAACAGTAGAAGACAACAATAGGGCTTCAGCAAGCGTGACACAAACTTGCTAACAACTTCAGTAAGTAGGAACCTACTTGTGTCACTAGACTGTACTAACAGTTGTAGTTTTAAGCCTTCGCTACTTGTCACTTACGTGAACTAATTTTAAAACTGAAGATACCTACTCATGTTACACTCACACCATGTCCTGTGTGAACAGCCTCAGTCAGGCATATCATGGACCAGACTGGCACAGAAATAAGAAACATTCATTTCTCACTGATCTCTCCTGACCTATTACTCAGGAGAAAGTCCAAGTTAGACTGAAAGGACATGAAAGCTCTGCTGTCACAAAGAAGTTATTTCTTAACTCTAAATACCATGTCACTGAAGTACTTCTCTTTCATATCAACAGTTAAAGTCTCAGCTGCACCTGAACTATGATTCTCTTCAGCTGCACCCTAGAGATATAGCTCTTAAATAGAGCTCCTTAACAAGTCTCTTTGGACAACAGCAGATTATTTAGTTCACCCTTAAGGAATGTTAGTTTTGTTTTTTTGAAACACAGAAAATAATATGTACTTCAGCCTTGCATCTATGTTGGCTTAATGAGAATTACTGCTCTGTGCTTTGGACATAGCTCCACTCCCTACTCTAGCCATCTCTGAAAACACATTTCAGTGGTAAATAACAGCCAACCTCAAACTTCTGTGTATGGTGGACTCTCCACTGTCTGGATTCTTCCAAGAGCTCTTTTCCCTGTACAAGTCATGCGTCTGGTTAAAAACACATCCTTGGTGTGATGCAGAAGTCCATATCCAACACCCTCTGGTCTTCGTGTACAAAGGACTGAACCAGACAAAACTATCATTCTTGTTGACACAAATGGTATGAAAATTTTCCTTCATAGCTTTAAAAATGTCAAGTGAGTGGATGAACTATGTCACAGCTGACAATGTAGATTTCCAAGATATATCTGGGATATCTGATAAATTATAGCACTATTTAGATTAGAGTTTAGTTAGGAGGACACTGCACATTAGCCATGGTTCCAAGGCCACAACTACAAATCTACTGTATAAAGTCTGAAAACAGCTCCACCAATTTGTCTACCACATTCCAGGCAGCTGAAATAAAAACAGTCTCTGGAGGAAAAAAGGTTGTTATGGTGAAGAGTTTAAGGGTGATACCTATGTACATTCCTACTATTTCTCTTCAGAAAGCTGAAAAAAGAATCAAACTCTAATGGGTTATATACTCTAGGGGGAAAAAAATGAAATAAATTACAATGAGCTTTGCAGATTCACAAGTTTTAGGTGTTTAGTATCAAGTTTAGTAGCAAGAACAGAAACCCAGACAGTACTTACCCAGCAATGATTACTTATAGCTCTATTGTACTGTTCAAGTTACAAGTTGTACTGTTCAAATTAATGCCATTCATAGAAAAGCAGTTTGACTTCTGAAGAACTAAGACAACGATGTCTAACATTCATTTGCTGGCTGCATTACTGCAGCTATAATAAGAAGTTTACAAATGACTGCTTATTTGTTTTCTGATGAGTTGTTTATCTAGAAGTACATCAGGCTGATGTGCTTCAGCTTATATATCCACCATAAATCCACAACAGAGCCGAGTTATTCGATTTTATTGCATAAAAGCCAGTAGGCAATGAAGAGAATAGTTAAAAGCAATGGTGACACTCATTACTTACCAAGAGCAATACACATTTGCTGTTTGAAGCTGATGAGTAAGGTATGTTGTACAAAGAACAAACGCAGTGTTTTCTTGTCCTTCAGATTCCAGATTACATATGATGTCCAGTACTTCCTTGCAATCCACCTTTGCAATCTAAAAAAATGAAAAGAGGCACTTCCTTCTGAGCAATTTTACAAAGACACATTTAATGTATCACAGGAAGTAGTGTCAAAAATGCATTAACAAAACACCCATTCTATAGCAACCCAGAGCTCCTATGAGAGCTTTTGGCTACAGATGGCACTAAGTTTATACCAGCTAGTTCTGATACTTTTCAGCATTGCTCTTTTTTATGATCGCCTATTTTGGAGAGTTCACCAAAATACATAAGGACAACACTCCAAATAAAACTCCCTATTCCCCCTCAGTGATTGCAGCCCTTCCTGACCACAGATTTGTAGCACATTATTTCATAGTATTTATTCTACTTCATGAAATAGACCACACTTGAAGAACGTTTGCTCTAATCAGTTCATATTGTTATTTAAAAAAACCTCACTAATCTTGAAAAATTATATGGAAATTACCAGGGAACTTTACATCTACAAACTATTTTTTACAAGCATGCAGTTAAGCAAAGAGAAGAAGGTATCACCCTGTTCTCCATATAAGTTTGACATTGGATTTTACTGTGCAAAGTCAACGTTTTCTAGAATCTACTGACTCTTGACCTTCAACTTGAGACCCATGACGACCTCTTACAGCAGATATTTTTAGACCACTTCACAAGCCACAGCTGCTGCAGATGTGAAAACCAATCAGTTTTATATTTAGACAATTTTGGTCAGGGCTTTGTCACTGAGTCACTTCTTAGAGAAACTTCAAGGCCCAATTTGAAGTGACAGAACTTTGCTAAGGGAACAGATATCATCACCCCACTCCTATGGATGTTAAGGGCAGCAAGCATTACAGTATCTACAGATCAAGTGCCACCTTGAGGGAAGATGGAAAAAAAAAAAGCATATACCACTGACTATATTAAAAAAATAATAAAAAATGTGATGCATTCAAAATCCTTTGTATTTTTTAACTTCCAGGGACGCAGCAAGAGCAGACTTATACTCTTACTCATTGTGTTATCCAGCTTTCTCCCTGGAACAGATTTAATTTACTATCTTAAGTAGGATGTTTCCATCCCCTTGAACTGGATTGAAAAAAATTACATGATACATTTCCCAAAGCCTGTAGTCTGCTACTTCTGATGCACCAACTTTTCATAGTCTATTCAAGATCGCAAACCTATCATGCCCGGAATTATCCATCTCCATAGTTCTTAATACTTCATTCACTCCCCACTCTGCTACCACATTTCTCCTCTACAAATTATTTCCTTCTCTACCAGGGTCCTTTCTGCTCTTTTCCTATTGACAGTCCTGATCCCAGCTGAAATCTCTGCTTAACTAAGTTGCCTTATATTTTCTACTCCAAGTATCTCCAAACTTGGAGCACTACAAAAACCTGCTCCCCACCTCACATCTCATTGCTTTATTCAAATAAAGACCTGGAGGGGAAAGAACAATATTGGAGCAAATGGGGAAAAACAGCACCACAATGCGAACTGCATTTTATGCTACAGCTACACTAGCTACACACTCTTGTCCTGTACTAACATCATACCTCATTCTTTCCTCCAGTAGTAATTTCAAGAACAGATTGCATTCAAAACTGTGTGGGTAGCACTGTAGGAGCAGAAAAAGAACTTTCAGAATAATCACAGCTCTATTCTGTCAAATTTGTTGTAGGGTACTGGAACATAGTGTGTCTTGAAACACAGGAGAGGGCAGTTAATTAAGAAGCTACACTCATGTAATCTCCTCAAGATGCAGGCAATAGTTTTCTTATAATCTTACCTTAAAGTATGTACAGACACATATTCTTTCAATTTGTGTGTGAAATGCACGAGTTCAGCTTCTATCATTTCTTTTCATTCAACTATTCCTGTCCTATATAAGCTACAAGTTGCATCAGTACATCTTGCAACACAAGTTAGGAAAATAAAATTAAGCAAACTCAATTTTTTTCCTCTTAGGGCATGACTGAGGGGAAAAAAAAAATACACACAACTTTCTCAAATATTACCACACTCATTCTTAAAAAATGCAAGAGACTGCAGTGGTCTGCTACAAGCCTGTTCTTCCAAATTTAATGTATTTTTTAAAATAGTTATTGGTGCAAGCAAATACAGGATACATTTCCTGATGGCTTCAATTTAAAACTACAGACTTAAAACCTACTAATGAGAGTTTAATGAGGCTACAGTGATACAAAACACCTTAAGCTTAAACTGTAAAGCCACCTGCATCATCTACCATTTTGTTGGTCATTTCAGATGGGGCAGAACCAGCAAGCAGAGTAGGTACTAACAACTCCAATACTTGGCACAGATGGAGCATTTAGTAAATTCAGTAAATCTGGGATTGTGTTTAGTTAGGTTCTCCTTCAGAAACCTAACTAGACTGCCTTCTGAACAGAAGAAGTTTAGACACAGCAGAATACACACTACTAAGATACTTCATATTAAAATTGTTGAGAAATGCTCTCATTCACCCTGTATATTCTTGTGTCAAAAAGACACCAGTTTACACTTGAAAAATTACTGTCTGGAACATATGACTACAAGAGACTGACTTTGGTTTTGTCTTTCCTGTTGTTTTAGCTTATATTAAAAAAGAAAACCAAGAGTAATTAAATAATTAAAAGACAAAATTTTAGACTATAAGAACATTTCATTTTTATGTTAATAACAATTCTACTACCAGTAACCTGAGCCTTCTACTGTTTTTTATTAAAAATTCTTATTCATTTTTATTTTTTTTATTAAGATATTAGATTAGTACACCTTAAAAAGGTGATATTAAACTATTTATCTAGGGAGACTTGCTTTCCTTTCAGGAGCTAAAAATAGACCATTCAAGGGACTAAAAGCAATTTAGTTTCTACTCAGATACTGACTCAGAGACTGTAAGATAAGCTGGGACAACATGCCCTTGTGTCACTTTGAAGCCATCAGGAAATAAATGACTCCCAAACGGTAGAGGTACAGTTCGATGGCCTAACTTGCTAGATGATTTATGTTCAACTTCCTGCTTCGTTCCTCTGCAATAGGGGCTTTTTGCAGAGGGTATTTTTCTTTTAGCAGTTTACCTCATTTAGGGTAAATATTTTGCTGTAACTGCAAGAATGACAGCTGCTGCCTAGCTAAAAATTTATTTAAAATCATGTTTTATACCAGAAACATTTCATCAAGACTGGAGAGCATGTAGGGCAACAAACATAAATACTAAGTTCTTGGCATCTTCCAGGCAAAGTTAGGGAGGTAAGTGGAAGGAAAGGAACATTTAGTTTAATCTGCACACAGAAACTCAACACAATCTAACACATTTTGCAAATGGAGTCAGGAGAAGTTCCTGTCCTTCCCTCAGTATTTTAACAAGTTTCACTTTCACTCTTCTCAGTTATACAGCCCCAAAACACTTCCTTATTCCTCTGCTGATGTTGTCTATAGAATTTAAGAGATGACTACTTTTAAGTTTCCAATTTGTGAGATTGGATTATTTTAATGCAAGTGTGAGTATTTTAATTGACTCCACAAAACTGTCATGCTCAAGCCAAGCTTTGTAATCAGTAAATCAGAGAAAAATTTGCAGCTTTGTAATTTTCCTTGTTTCCTGCAGAGGAACAGGAGATTCTTGTAAACGTAGATCTTTAGTTATACAGTCACAATACATATTACACATGTGCACTAACATCATGTCAAGGACTAGAAAACCCAAGGAGTAATACATATATAATTTTAACAGTAGTTCGTCAGCCTTATCTCTTAGGACAGCAGAAATCTTACTTCTGAGTCTAACCAGTGCTTGCAAGCTCCTTCTACAGTGAGAATTTTCGTAGGCATTAATAGTCAATCATTCTGGACATCTGCTTAGGATGTACTGAATTGCATATTCTCCTTAGTCATTATAGAGACTCTCTGATGTCCAGTTTAGATATGTAACTCTCAACAGTAGCATAAGTTCACATAAATGAGGACTGGAAGGGGATAAACATACATAGTCTATCCTTCAGGAAATTATTTATCTTCAAACCTCTCCAAGCTTTCTTTACTCATATTCATCCTTTCTAGTTTAGTTTCTTTGCTAAGCCCTATTTGCCAAGCCCCCTATTTGGGGCTTTAAGCCCCAAATTTCACTCAACCTTGTTTCCTTTCGTTACCAGTTAATTTCCTCTTCCCCCCGAGGTTTTCAGTCATTTCCACCTCCCATTCTCCACAGCTGCCATTCTATGAGCTCTTCATTTCTCATCTTTCTTCAATGTCTCCCTCTTCTCCCTTTTTCATTAGGCCCAACAACTCTGAGGAAGATCACGACCAGCAGAAGAATATTATACAAGTTGTCACCCACCTTCTCAAAACAGTGGTATATTTAGAAGTTTGTTTTCAACAGTTCAGTAAAGAGTGTAAATGATGTAAACACCTTCATTTTCTCATAAACAGTTTGATTAAATGATCACCAAAATTTGATTCAATTAATCCTCATTCCACAGCACGTGGCACAGAGTTGCCATTCAGACAAGTTTTGAAGATCTCCAAAGGAAAATGCTCCAGGACCTCTCTGGACCAGAGAGAAGCTCTCTGGTCCAGACTGGACCTCTGTCTCCCCAGTGGGAGACAGCACTGTCTCCCTAACAGGAAAGAAGTTCCTTCTCATGTGCAGATAAATTTCTTGTGTTTCTGTTTGTACTCATCCCTCCTTGTCCTATTGCTTGTCACTACCAAGGAAAGTTTGGCCTCAGTCTTTACATTCTGCCCTCAGTTATTTGTACATGTTGGTCTATCCCCTTCTCAATCTTCTCAAGGTTCAGCAGACCCAGCTCAGCTGAGCATCTACCTGAGGAAAGCTTAAGTCCCTTAACCGTCCTCGGTCAGGGGGGTTGGACTAGATCATCTCTAGAGGTTCCTTCCAACCTCAACCATTCTGTGACTCTAGCTTTTATGCTAAGTGTAAAAATTGAAGTATCTTCTTTGCTGTATCTAGATACAACAGGTTAGTTACACCTTACAATACTTAAATGAAATTAAAAATGGAAGAGGTTGTAACTAATTTCTCAGCAATTGATCACCTTGGAGCCAGTAATTTCCAGTAACTCACGGGGAGGTAGAGACCTCCAAGTTCCTTTTTTGCAATAGGTTATCTTCCCACAGTTTAATTAAGACTTATGCAAAATCCTTAAGTCTAACCTTTAGAAGGACACTAAACATTTATCTCTAACCTTGAAGTTAATAAAATAACAGATGGGTGAGATCAGGAGGCAACAGAAGCAGGAGATGTATGATCTCTGTAATGATTATAGTGTATTAATACAAATCATTACTGTGCAACAAAACAAGAATGATTTGTTCTGATTGCTGAAAAAGAGTTAAGGATTCTAAAGCAACCGATTCCAAAAATTTTTAGCTTTTCTTTCTTAAGTCAGACATGACCACTAGCGTTTCCAGGTCAGAGAGGAGAGCTTACAATTTATACTTTGTTTACGAGGGGAAGTCACAAGGTTTTTTTAACATTTTTCAGGGACATCTAAACTTGGGTGCAAGCATCCAAAGCAGCAGTTAATACAAAAGCGCTCTTTGGAGCTCTGCTGCAGCAGTTCTACCCTTCAGATTTAGTTCTTAGTATTGCAGAAATTCCAAAAGGCATGACAAAGACACATTAAAAAAGGACTACGGATTACTAACCTCCTTAATGGAGTCTTCATTAGGCAGCATAGAACACACACATGTGATGTAGGCTTGGCGAAAAGAAGAGGCATTTGCAATTTCTGAAGAATCTGCACACAATTTTGATAAGACAGTAGCTTGTGGGATGCAGTTTGACTTCATCAAGTGTTTTATTCGCATCTGCAGAAAGGAAGGCCCTTCTCGTGTAATCAATTTATTAGCTAGGAAAAGAAAACAGCCTTTGAGAATAAACTCATTTACAGCTGACACTTAACTGAAACTGTCTCACTGCATTCACACGTTCCTTCAAAATGAACTCATTTAAAGTATAGTCAGCTTTCTTTTAAAACTCTAGTATTATAAAAAGCAATAACAATCATTAGAAAATTGTCCCATATAAATTCACTACAGAGTAAGGAAAGAATGTTGGACTATAGAGAACAGTCATATTAAAAAAAAAAAATCTTTTAAGACAAGAGAATTGTGCCACAGCAGCGGCTAACGGGCAATGCTAACAGTATGCAGTGCTTGGAATGGCACACCAGTAACTGACCTGAACTGTATCCAAGGTTTTGTATTTTCACTTTTAATTAGAGCATCACGTTCCAACAAACCAAAACATATTTCAAAGCATTATTTACTAATACACTTACATACTATTATATACTAATATATTTTTCCATCACTGATGATAAAAACTTACGTAAAACCAAATCATGCAAAATGAAGTTCAGAATGAAAATTGTTCTTTTTGTAGTACTTTGACAGAATAGTGTAGGAAACATACTATTCATGATCTAGATCAACCAAATATAATCTCTTGCACTGATTAGCTGCAGGTCAGACAACTGAATATTACTGATATAACTGGAAAGTATTTTAAGTACATTTTACTGCTACTAAAATTCAAATACATGGGAGCTCCCCGAGTAATCAAGAGCTAACTTTTTATTTTTAGCTCAAAAATCTAATAGCGTGAAAACACACATAAATTTAGTTTCTCTTTCTAGGAGCTCAGCATGTACTTGGTCTTTTCTTGAAGCATGCCATTTCTTCAGATAACTATTCCGATAACTGCTTTCTGCTCAAGCGGAAGGGCATTTTGAGATTAGCCTCCAGATTTCTATCTATTTCAAAAAAGCAATCAAAAATTCAGAAGAGTCAATGCATTCTTATATTGCGTGTAATTTTCTCTATGGTGCAATATCTTGCTCCTGCATGCGAGGTGGGCAGCTGAGAAACCAGTAGAATGAAAATTTAGAAGAGGCAACTGCATGTAATGCAAAACAAGAAAACTCACATGCTGAAGAAAGCATGTTCAAAATATCTCTCTCAGGTACCAGGAACGTACTGTGCAACTGCAGTGAAATTTCCTGGTATTCTGCATAGTTTTTTCTTAGAGTGTTAAATGTCCTTTTAAGATTCAAATTTGTGGTCTACTTAGAGTAAGTGCTAGTCATACATGACACTGACACATCACATTAAAGGAACTTTGAAGAATATACAAAACCTTTCTGACCATGAGATAATCTGCAACAAGATCTTGAGTTGCTAGGAAACAAGACTTCTCAAAAAATTATAACCATATACCACATTGTGCTTGAAATTTTAACAAGAGGAAAAAAAAAATCACCAAAATATATATATACTTATAGATATATATATTCCACTTGATACAAGAGACTCCTACTAGACAAACTGGCCAAGGGAGCACCATTAAGGAAGAGTTATGAAGTCTTGCCTGCTTAAAATTGAAACAGCAATGTATTTAGGCAAAATATACTACCAGTCTGACAGATGCAAGTGATTTAGGTAGGAGGAAATCTCATGCATCTGGCTCTGAGTTTATTTTGTCTTAGCAACTAGTTTTCTTCTAAACTCATCCAGCAACCTGCTTGTACCAGCCTTCTTTTCCCTGAAAAAAAACAAAAGCTAATTTCACTGGCTATTACTCAGTTGTTCTTCCTTTCTTACTTAATTTTGTACCCATCCATACTATTAGTTTTCCAATATGCCCATGAACTTTTTTTTTTTTTCCTCCTCTTGGAGACCTATGAGTGTGCTTTATTTTTGCTGAATGTTCTGTCTCATTGCTCTGCTGAGCATCTCAGGACTAAAATAGCTTGCTATAAAAATCAATGCCAAGATACCTAGCAACACATCCTTCTTTCAAATCCTTTAGAATGATAAAAAGTCAGTGCAGGTTCAGGTTCTAAAGGTTTCTTTAATTGCAGGAGATAAGAATGTAAGAATTACTTTCAATCAAAACATCTGGAGCACAAGATGAATTTGAGAAGAATCATTATGTGGACATAAAGCCTGAATGGTATTAAGGCATGAAGAGACTCCACAGTCACCTGAGAAACTACTCAAGAAAAACATCATTTTCTTGGGTGAGCATTTCCAGCGAGAGTACCTCTGGAATAGAAAGATAATTTTAACTGCACCAATGCCCAATAGGCATTAAGTTGGAAAAGCTCTTGGCCAAAACCTGCATAGTCTGTGTAATGTACAATGTGGCAGAAACATCTACTGACCTGAGTTGGCTTATGGGAGAGTTGAGTGACCTATCAGGATGTTGGTACCCACATGCCATGCACAGCAACAAGTTTACGTTAATCCCTCCTTTCTCCCTACATCACACCATTTCTTGTTAAGTTCGCTCCTTGCAAATAATGCTGATATAACACAAGTTTGAAAGCCAGCTTCTTTAGAAGAATGTCAGAAATCAGACTGGTGACAAGCATCTATTATGTTCCCTTCGAGATCAGTGCTCTCATCAGTCATTCAGTGAGCTAAAAGGCACAGCAATACTGGCTCTTGGGGTTTTCCTCAAGTAAATATTTAATACAAGAACTAGTCAAAGAAACTACGTTTTGGATAACTGACATAGCTTTTATTAGCCATTCTTAAGATATTCTGTGATTTCTTTTTGTTTTATTGTACTATAGGGTAACATGGTAGCTGGATTAAAACATCTGAGGAAGCCACTGTGCTAAAGCTTTATGCATCCCCTTTTCAACACCGCCTTAACTAGCAGCCAAATTTTCATCCCTGCTTTAAGATGTACATTTTGATTTCTACTATCCGTATCAAATGGAAGTCAGTGGTCAAAAGAGACTAAATTTCCATATAACTGGATATAAAACCATCACATAGATCAAAAGAGTGACAATACAAAAAAAGCACACAGGAAGCTTGTCGCTGTAACATATTTTTGTCACTGAATACTTAACAAGTATTTAGCTGATTGGAACACATTTTATGATTCATGAGGAAGAAAAGGATCAACTTAATCCAGCAGACATCTAGGGGCAGTTCCTACCTCCAAGCTCCAATCAGGTTTGCACAAGGTCAAAAGAATAAATTCAGCTAACCAGAAAGACAAGACCATAACACGTTAGCATGGATTTTTCCCCTTTTCATTTTCCACAGTGCAGGATATGCAAATTTAGTTTGACGAATACACTATTGTCAAAAAAAAAGAAGTGATGGAAAACGTTACAAGTGTCCTACATCTATTGAGGTCTCTTCCTGTACCATTCTAGAGTTTGAGTGACTCACGGTGACTCGTGATATGTGTTATCATGGGGATTTTCTGAATCATTATTTAATAGTTGGCTGCAATTACAGGAGACCAAAACCTTCAGCCTACATAACCCTTCCTGGTCTTACGGTCTCTCCTTTGACAGTGCTCTGCAACTCCAAAATACCTGTTCAACATATGCTTTAATAAAAATAACCAAACAACAACCTGCTTCCATATAAGGAAATAAAATTGTGTTACTGAATGACTGAAGCATCACCTACATGCATTTTCTGCACTTTTCAAAAGATGCATGCATACACTAATCCTCTCCACCAGGCATTTAGGACTAACAAATCATTTAAAACAGTTCTGCAAGACATACCAGTCTGAGAAGTAAAATTGTTTTGAGTTTCTATAGAAAAATACATTTCAAAGACAAAATTAAAAAAATATATATAATTTGAGCTGATGGTGATAAAAGTATATTGCAAGTGAAGATGCATTCACACATTATTCAAGAGTGCCAGTGAGACAGTTTCATCATAAATATCATTTAGTAGCATATGAATACTACTGTACAGAGCAATTTGAAATCTCACTTCCCTTTGGATTTCAAATCACTGTTCCCCCACAACTGCATCAAGTTCTTGCTTAATAACCCTGTCTCATTACTAAAAGTCATTCTTACCTTCTTCTGTTTCTACTGGTTGCTGGGATAGAATTTTAAGAAGAACTGGGTTTTTCCATACTCCTTCCTTAGTGATATCCACTAATACTTGAAGGTTGTTATTCCCAAATTCCAATAAAGCATCATGTGAATCCTACAAAATGAAAGAGAAAAAACACACACATCCATTATTATAAGTTTCTCTTAAACATTATAACAATGCAATTTTGCATCATTTAATCTATTGTATTCTAATATTTCACACCATTCTTCTGTATCATCACTATTTTGACATGCTTGTCTTGGGAAATTAAAAGTACAACAGTAATTCTTCTAATTTCCATCTGCTAAAATTTAACCAAAACTGTTTCTTAACCTGAAGAGTCTAATCAACAGTGGTAGCTCTAACTAGCCAGGCTGGTTCTTTTAGAGGAGTTTTCTTTTGAAGTCATAGCACTGCAGACTTTCCCGCCTGCCCATCATGCATTTTATTTTGTCGGAAGAGTTGACGTGAGGAAAACAGCAGCTAAGCAGAGATTGTATTTTGGACTACCACATCTGATTTGGTAAAGTGTGAAGTAAATGCTTGCTATTCCGAGTGAAATGACAGATAAAGAAAAAAAAAAAAAAAACACACGCAACCTTGAATTAGCAAGAAAACAGTGCAATCAAAAAAGCTCAGAAAGGGCTCTCAAATATGTTAATAGGGTGAGACTGAGAACACATGAAGATAGAAGTTTCCTAGTTCTTACAGTCACAAGAGGTCTCAAACGAGGGAAGGAAAGCAGAGCATCATATGTAAAGCTTCCTAAATAGCAATCCTTTCCAAGTACATTTATTCTTTAAGATCCAGGGATTCCAAATCCAGGTAATTAATGCTGTGAAAAATCAACCTTGAGACCTTGCAGTTTCTAACTGAGGTCCAACCATGGAACCTGTTTACTCAAAGTGACCATGGCCCTACAACTTCTCAGTTCTCAGAACTGAGTAGCACAGGAAAGAAACAATAAGCAATATGGGGAAAGGAGCCCAGATTCTATCTCAGTAGAAAAGTAACCTATTAAATCTAAGGAAGAGAGCAACAGGGGAAATTTTGGGGCTATCTTTGTTATAATCCTTTGTATAATCTCCCTGGCTGGAGTCCAACTCTTGGTGTCTAGTAAGAAAGTGAGAATCAATAAATACAAGTTACACAAAGAGAAGTATTCAATAAAGCATCAGGAAAAAGAATAATCCAGAGTTTGCCCTAAGTTGTGAAAAGGCTACCCAAAGTAAGATACCTCCATTCTTAATGATGCTTAAAACTTCCTGGGGCAGAGGCCTGAGCAACCCAATTCAAAATAGCTCTACTCTGAGGGGGAAGGTAGACCAGATAACTTCAAATCTCAGTTTCATCTCAGATCTCTCTCTCTCTCTCTCTCTCTCTCTCTCAACACAAATCACAAAGTCAGTGATTATTTCCCAAAAGATACCCATCAAAGGATGCATTTACTAGAAGTACTAAATACACTTGTTGTGCAGTCAAGTGCTTTCGCCTTACACTAGTTTTGACTACAATAACAAAACCAAAAATATCATCAAATGTGAGTAAAGAGCACTAGTCGCTCCTTTCCAAATACATAATTACAGTGCAGATTTCTAACCTGTAAGAAGTAAAAAACTTAATAGTCCAAAAGTTAAAGGACATATTCTATCAGAGTTGACAATCTTCCTCAAAAGTACCCCAGGCCTTCTCTAAGTATTGCTTCAATGGTACTTTTATTGGTAACTACTATAATTGTTCTCAGCTTTTAGCTTCTAGCATGTTTGCTAACTAGAATTCTCAATTAAAGACAAAATTACTTCTAAAAAAATGTTACTAGTAAACTATATAGCAAGACCACCTTAGCATCAGCTGAGATCAGTAGAAGAGTTGGTGCTAATTTGCAGAAACAAGCTCCCAAAGGCATCAAAGTCGTGTTCACAGCAACTAGTTTCTGCTTTCCTAGAGTTTTTACAATTCAAGGTTAAATGAGCCCTTGAGCCTAAAATTGTACTCAGAGGAATCGAATGCTACATACCTTACAGAAACAAACAAAAAGATCCAGACTGTCACAGCTGCATGCTAAAGACTCAGGTGACATCACGTGCTCTTAACTAGGGCTTAAACTGCTCTTAGCCAAATGTACTGAGAGTCTAAAAATAAGTTACAACACAAAAGGTTTCAGGGTGCCTTTATGCATTTGGAAATACCACTTAAGCAACCCTTACGCCCACCCACTTGTTCCTACTCAAGTCTTTCCTTCCTGTGTATGACAAGTCAGATCAGAAAACCAAATTCAGTTGAAAGCCACAGGGTAGGAGTGAATTCCAGCCCCCAACCCACCCAGACTAGATCAATTCCTGACCTCACACAGCGAGATGGTTTGTCAGCAGAGCCACTGACAGCTGAATGACAGAAAACGCTTAAATCAACACCGTGGTCAAGAACTGCTGAGCCTCAGGACAGCTTTAAAAATGCCACTGGATTACAAGAAACAGAGCTACATTTGTATTTATAGCTATGCAACCACAGGCCAGGAGTTTGCAACTCCTACACGTGCCAGTGCTGTGATCACATAGAAAAGTCTCTGTATGCCATTTTATCACCAGACTTTGGCAATTAAAAAAAAAAAAAAAAAAAACACAAAAATGAACAAAATCCAAAAACAAACAAACAAAAAAAACAAGCAGAAAAATAGGTATGCAAGTAGGTGGACTCCTTTATTTTACCAATGTTACCATGTAATAAGAGTCTTTTCACTAGACTAGGTTGCCATAGCATCCATTTTGTATTTCCTTCACACATATTAACATTACAGCTTTAAGCTTTATCTTTCCTGAGCATTCACACATAGATCAAGTCAAAGACTAAATCGAAAAATTAGCATTTAATAGCCTGCAGGTTAGCCTAAAGATTCAACCCAGTAAGCTCTTACTGAGCTACAGGATTATGTGAAGAAATTCAGCACATACAGAAGGGCTTGAAAAGAGATGGAACTAATCACCCAAGTCCTTCCAATCCCTTTGCATACAATAAAGGCAAGAACTCTTAGCCTTCTCCCCAGTTTGACTTTTCTAAAACAAACAACCCATTACTTGTAACCAGCCTGTTTTCTTGAAGGAAAAAATAATTAAAAAAAACTCCAAAAAGGGGAGGGGAAAAAAAAAAAAAAAAAGAAAAAAAAAAGAAAGAAAGAAAAAGCAGGAGAGTTCTTAGCCCTGGGCTTATGGACCTGAAAGTAGCCAACATTCTTCACATTCTTTGCAGAAGCCTTCAATAAAGCATCCATAAAATAATTTGAAGTTTTATCACAAGTCTATGCTCCAACTCCTAGCATCATTTGAGTAAAAGCATATAAATCACAAGTTTCTAGCTCCTACTGCAAAGAAAAAAGTTTAACAAATGAGATGGAGGAATCTCCCAAATTACCAGTGCTTTTTATATCACAGTGCTTCTGCAAGATACACAGATCTAGGAAGTCACTGGAAGCTTTCTGCACAAACGACAACAGCAATTGTACCCACATATCTGTTCCATCTAATATTCACCAGTTAGTAAGACAGGATTGTAAGATTTTCAGCTATGTACAGTCCTGTAAGACAAAGAAAGGGAAACAACCAAATCCTGGTTAAACCAACTCAACATCTGTATTCACAGAAGTGACCCTTGCAAGCACTTGCCAAACAACAGCAACTGCCAAAGAGCATGCAAGTGAGTTTGTGAACGATACTCTGCAAACAGCTGCTGCTGCTGAGATTTGTTCCTGCTCAGCATTACCTATCTCAAATTTCTCTCTGTTATCAAGTTATATGTTCTACAGGTGCTAGAAGCTACTACCGCACAGAGAAATGATACATTTGCATTATTTTTCTGCTGTTGCCTTTGAAGCAAAACATAGTTGACAAAAAAGAGGATATACTTATCATGTAATCATCGATTTGGCAAAAGGGATCTTTCACCTACTACAAAGACTGCTGTCCCTCAGATGACAATCTGCAGTCCAAATATCCAGTGCAAATAGTTGGAATTTTATTCCAACAGAAGCTTTTCCCCACCCGAGGGCATCTGGACACGGCACAGAGCTAGCAGAGCTAAATTCAATTGTGAGGGTCATTCAAGTTTGAGCCCCATTGTATTAGGCACACCAGACAGAAACAAACAAGACTCAGCAAATAAGCAAATAAGAAAGAAGCTTCAGCTATAAATCAGTTGACCTGATTACAATTTACAAAATTCAACACACATCATATATATTCATTTATATACATACACACACACACACACCCCCATTCCTCTTCTAGACCATCACTGGATTACAGGAAGATCTTTCCATTAATATTAACTTTACATTTAAGAAAACCTTATTTTTTAAGAAAAAAATAAAATTTGAGAGGAAATCCAGAACAAACCCAGACGTTTGGGCAACAAAATTGTATGAGAACTCTGGTGAAGGCCACATTGCAAGACATTTTATTCTGTCTCAAATCAGGAAAACTGCAGCAGTGAGGATCTCATTCTGCAATTACTCACTTGGAAACAGAAATGAGATAAAAAGCCCTTCAACTTAGTAAGCAAAGCTATAAGAGGCCCCAGACAAGATTAAAGAGAATACACAGCTTTGGAACAGTTTACTGAAGATACCCGAATTCTTCAACATTGAGAATTTAATGAGATCTGTAGTTACTACGGTGTCACAAAAGTTAGTTTTATACTCAGTACAAAACAACTCTCAAGAAAACAAAAATATTCTGCTAAGGTTTGAAGGGAATCTTGTTTTTACAGTCCACACACAATTCCCAGCAGTAAAGGGACTCCAATCCCACTAAGAGCATCTTTGACAGTTGACAGTCTTCACCATCTGATCTTGCAAATCTTCAACATTCCCACACTAGCTCTCATCAATTCCCCCCACCCGAATTAATTGAGCTTTCCTGTTGTAAACTGTCCTAATCTGTTGTGTACCTTTCACTCCTGTTTTACAGTGTTCTTGCTTTCCCTCATTCCTGCCCACATCCTTTCGCATGCTGACACTGCATAAGAGTTATGCTGAGTTTTCTATTCAAGCTCACATCCTGGTTTTACTTCATACAGGTTGCTACTTATCTTGCTTACAGGCCAGGAAAACTGGAGTCATAAGGGCAGGAGAGCAGACAGGAAAAAGCATAGCTACCATTAGGAAAGCACAAATAGGTTAAATCAAACAAAGGCCCAAAAAAGTTATCAAAAGGTTTGAGCTGGACATTAGTTAAACTCCATTTTCAGCTTTGGGACAGTCCTTCATCTTCCTGCTTTGAAATGCAAGCCAAAATGCTTTTTTGTTCCCAAGCTATAAACTTAACTGAAGTTTCTCCAACTCCCAGTATCTGCACAACTTGCTACAGAACAGGAGCAAATGCAATCAGGTCCAAGATAAACATCTTTTTTCCCCACATTTGCCAGGATCATCAAGTGGAAGTCTTAGAGTCATATTCAGCCACATCTACTCCTTTTACTAAGTAATAAACCCATCAACACACTACAGTAGGGTCATACAAGACTGTGGTGCTTTGGGCTATAGAATTTGCCTGGGAATTAGCACATGAACGATCACAGGCCAAAGGAGAACCCACGACTGACTGCTCTGTACGACTGTCACTAATTTCTGCTCTAAAAGTACAGGGGTACAACAGGAGAGTAGCTGCTTTATTAAATAGCCGTTTTCAAATATTCCTATCCGTGAACTTAGTCAGGAGTGCCACTTCAAGATAATAGAAGCATCTGTTTGAAAGACTCCAAAACCATCTTGTACAAGGTTTCAGAGCAAAACAAGCGCAAGTTTTTCCCAGGACTTTTAGTGTCTTACTGATACAGAGCACCAGGTAAGTGCTAAAACTCTGTAATGGCATGTTTTCAAAAAGTCTGTATAAAAATCAGTTATTCACTGCATCTGCTAAAGGCACATCTTGAACCTTCCAGTATTCCAAGTGGAAATAACAGACCTGGGCTTGTGTCACTTCCCTGCCAGTGCAAATGGTCTGCCTCCACCATGTTCAGTCTCAAAGTCCTCCCACTCAACTGAAAATTTACTTTCTGCTGACAGAAATATCACAGCTTCATCACTAGCTTCAGAAACCTAGAAATACATACACGTGCCTGTTAACTGCTGGAAACTGTTCTCCTTGACAACAAGAATTCTCCTTGCAGATCTCTCCAATTAAGAGCTACCAGCTCCTACAACTGCCTTATTCCTCTGCTAGAATATGTAAAAATCCATTCTACTCTGAACATGAGAACTCTTTTCCCATCCTGGGATACAGTAGCAATAAACAGTTACGATATTCCTTTTATGATGTAGTAAGCCCACTATCTACAGGTTAGTGAAATTTAGGTATCTTGGAAATATTAAGTTTCAAACATCATCCAAACATCATCCCCTAATAGAAGAGCTGAACATCTGCTGAAGAGTCTCAGGTTAATGTGGATGCTGCAATCTGGAGTCCAGCTATGCAAGACACCACGGCTCACAGGTCCAGACTACGGTAATGATATAGTTCACTGTTGTCAAAATAAGCCGATATACCTCTAAACTTGGGTTTAGGGTGCTGCAAGGTCTACTAAGATGTGCAAGAGACACTAAGGAAGCAAGTTCTAAGCTTACGCACTAGCACTCAAAAGTGGGAGACAAATTTTTGACATGAATAAGACTTAGAACTTGGATTTTTAACGGCACTTGCCCTACTATCAAATACCTTCCATCTCTAGTACCCTTTGTTTCTAGGGTTACAGTATAGTTTCCAAGTGTGACAAGAAAAAGAGGTCTGTCCTTTATCCCTTCCACTATTGACAGTGCTATATAACTTCATCAGTCCACCTCTTTTAGTACAGTATAAGGTTTGTTCACTCCTACTGAAGGAAGGATGTTTATTCTGCCAGATTTCCACTGTCTGCAGGGAGAAGCTCCTTCAGAGCCTCTACACATACATTTCTAGAAGAACTATAGTGGTATCCAAGCCTCACAGACAGAATCCCAAAGCAACTACAAATAGTTTTGCACAAGGACATCCTCAAGACATACATTCATTTCCTCTTAACTACTTCCAAGTCGTTCATTGTGATAGCTTACAACTGCTATCAGCTTCAACATTAAATTTTCATTGCAGTTAGATCCAAAATAGGCACTGGCATCAGCAGATCACTCCCTGGGCCAGGAAGGCCTGGCCAGTAAAAACACAGAGACAAGACTACTATTCTCATCTTGAGTTTGATGAGAAATGCAAGCCCTTTCAGGCAGCTAGCTACTACCCACAGAGCAATACCTGGAACACATCTCTTCCTCCTACATAGTCTACAGTAATCTCCTTCAAGTTTGGGAAAGGTATAGCAATATTAGGAGCTTGTTTCAGTAGCACCCCACAAGCTACAGTACTAAGGATTACATGGATTAGATACATGTCCTGATATTCGCACCCCTCTCAAACCAGGAATGGATACTAGCTTGCCACTCAGACTTCCACAAAGATGTTTTCAGTAAAATAATATCTCATAATTCTTACATTACTCCATCTAACTCATGTCTGGTTCTCACACAATCCATTCAACAAAATTAAGATTTGCTATGGTTCTCTTGCTGAAGTTACCACTAGGTGTGTGGCTACGACTGTTATTGGACCTTAGGCTGCCAATACTACTGTTGGGACTAGTCTTGATGTCCCTAGAGAGATTCTTGCTGCCTAGATAACAGCAAGAGTAGGACAGTGAGTTTGGAGGAAGAAGGTGGGGCAGAAGAAAGGAGTAGCACAACAGTAGTCTTATCTTTTTCCAGACCTTAAAAGTCTTCTGCCACCTGGGGATAATGGAGACCTATGGCCACTTCAGCAAGTCTTTTGATTATTCTAACTGAAGTACAAAGAATAAATACATCAGTAAACTTAGTGAGCCTCCTCTCATGTTGTCAGCAGTGACTTTTCAATCACTCAACTCAGAATCCACAGCCCCTGTGCAGGCTCCTTTTGAGAAACCTCTTCCTGTGGGACACATACTATGGGAGCCTTTTTCAGCCCATCAGCTGGCAATCAGGTCACTGGGTTGATACTTGGCACCTGTTAGTCATTTCTCTACACAATCAGCTGTCCTTTGAGGTTCAAAAAGGCATCTCTACTTAAAACTCAGATTGCAAGCAGAATCAGATCTAAAAGTGTGCTGTGTATGTTTTATACAGAATAGCGTATTGAATACAAAACTTGAAGAATTGAATGCATAAAAAAAGGCTCAATTTTAAAAAGATCCAAACCACTAACCTGTATAGACTGATGGAATCCTAACCATACTTCATGTGGCAATTCACTTTCAGGAATTGAAAGCAGTAACTCAAAACAGCTCCTGGAAAAATAAGAGACAAGTAAACAAACTACTCAAACATTCTACATTATGATAAAAATAACATTTGTAGCACATTGCTGAATGTTCAGATATGAAATGACAGGAGCACCAAATCATTTTTGACCACACAAATCAGGCAAAAGACAGAAAGAGTCCTAAAGTCACAACTGCAACAGAAAAATACTCCTTTTTACACACCAGCCCACTAGGTTAAGACTGCTGCTAGTCTTTAAAAATCAAAATCAGTCAGTTCAGAATAGCTCAGTAACACTGCACAAATTTCTCCTTTTTTATTCTTTGCAAATAAATTATAATACTGTTAGTGTTTGAATCTGCCTCATCACATTTAATAGCAACGGCATGTGAATTTTTGTATGCATACCTAACAGTGATATGTTCAAATACTTGAATATATCAGGTGTTCCAAATGAAAATTTGAGAAAATGCAAAGAGTTCAGAATATTTTAGCATCTTTGAAATATTCACCAAATCCGAGATCTACATATTCCAAAACCAGCTGTAAGGTAGAAAAAAAAAAAAAAAAAGGTGCTGTTACTTCAGTTAGACTTTCGAGCCAACACTCATTTCTCTTGCAGAAAGAGGTAGAAAAGTTGCATGTGTTTAACGTCAGTCTGCCTCTTTGTAGATGAAAGTCTTGGAGAATAAAAACTGTATTTGCTGGGAGACAGACAAAAGTATTGCCTATATTCTTCCTGAATGTGGACCATCTAACCTGGTACTGGGGATACTAAAAATGATTATATAAATCATAGCTATATGGTAAGAACCTTTGCCTGGCCTACAAGGACTCCTTCAATCTTAGGGATAGCCATATATCTACGTGCAACAAAAAACACTTCCAGAAGTCATAGCATTACAAAAATCGCTGAAGAAAAGTGGTATAAGACTCCACATAAAAAAACCCCAAACAAATAAAACAGAATAATTTCTTTTAAGTTAGATCCAGGTTGCTAGACAAAACAAGTTGTACAACTCATCAGATTTTCTTCACATCTCCATTCCTGATTACTAAAATACATACAACAGGACAACACATTTAGTCTTTCCATAGTTAGAAGGGTGAAACCTGGGGACAGGGAGTTACAGAGATGACCGGGAGGCAAACATGAGTTTCAAATCCAAGAATGACTTTTTTTTTTTTTGCTCTCTTCCTAGCTTCTACCAAATACATTATGTAAGTTATCTGGAGGAAAAAAAAAAAATACACACACACACACACACACACAGCATCTTACCTAATCACTTTTCTGCCAGAACCAACAGTCATTTTGTTATAATTGATTAGAAAGACAAATACTGAATTATCCAGCCATCCTTTTTATATTTCAGAAGCTCATCTCCATCACCAAACATGTTGTCTTAAATAGAGTTTTAGTACTGTGAAGGTCTTTACACACTATTATAAAGGTACAAGATTGGATAACCTTCATCACTATAATTTGGTAATAACTTAAACATCAGCCACCAGAATCTCAGTCATTGCTACATCCACAAGAAAGCAGGAATACCTGGCTATCCAGTTGCCAACTCTGGCACTAGCCTCAATGTTCCTACAACAAAGATAATTTATAAAATAACCAGGACAAATTTTGCTATTGTATCCTATTAAAAAATGTGTTGACAAGCAGTTGCCACTTGATTATCAAAGAAAATATCACCAAGTCTCACAGGAACTAAGCTTGATTTTAACGGATTCAAATCTAACACAAACAAAAAAACCCACAGATGTTATCTTTTGCAGTGTCCAATTTTCATGCATGTTATGTAGAAATGCATTTATTTACAAATATTGTGATTAAGCTGCTTTAAAACAAATACTTTTGATTCACATCTCAGTTTTGGGGTATAAATAAAAAAGCACACATTAATCCTGTCCCATCCACTACTTGTAATATTCCAGAGAAATTCTATCCACTTTTCACACATGATTTTGCCAATGCAAAAAAGACCAGCCAGCCTTCACTGCTGGCAAGAGGGAGAAATGGAATTTACCAAGCAGTTACCAACCAACATTATTCTGTTGAGCTAGCATGACTCTACACAGTTCAAGTCCATCAAAGGCAGGAGATGTTCTCACTAGCATTTTTAAAAAGCTGGAGTTTTGCAGTTCTCATCAACTTCTTCCCATTCTTTGTCCCCAAATGAGACAGCAGTAGGTCCTTGCTATAACTCCATTACAACATTAACTCCATTACAACATTCATCTATATTTCTGAATGTTTATTGTGTGCACCTAAACAGAACTTAAGTGTAACAATTAAGAACGCAAATCAAAATACTAAGATCACTTCATAAAATTAAGTACCCCACTCCGCCACTACTTCTGCAACTATTTTAATATCTCATTCACTGTTTGAATATTGATAGGTAAGTCATTTCATAGCTCTCAGAACTGTGATTAAGTAGTGCTAGAAAACTTTTCCTATCCCAAGCTTCTTGGAGTTATAGAGAGAACTAGTTACACATTAGATGATCAACAGGAACAGTCTAGTAGTAGTACGAAAATATTTTACATTTGCTGAAATTTAGCTCCTAGGGAGTGAGAAATCCAACTTACTGAATCAGATTACAGATTTTTGTTGAGAAGGCTTTGTTAGATATACAAAGATGCCAACTATCACACATGCCTTCTCACAAAAGTATTACGAAAAGCAAGCACTGTCTTCCTGGAAGCACTTGCATGAGATCCACAGGGTTCAGCTAGAGGTGTTTGAAGCAAGTTATTCCAACCAGTTGAATCCAATTCTGTTACTCAGACCAGAAGATATCCAGACCTCCTTTGGCTTTTTGTTTAAAGAAAGCACGCAAAAAGCCTCTCAAAAACATGGAAAGGGACTTTCCCATTCTCATTCCCATTTCATTCTTTAGTTCTCAACTGCTATCACAACAAGAACAGCGGAGACTGCAGCAAAGGAACCACTACCCTCTATGACCAAATCTCCTGAATACACAAACTATACACAAACCAAAAAAGCTACTAACCAACTGACTGTCCCATAATTATTTTTATTCTTTTATTATTTTTCATATTCAAGGTTCTAGACATTCACTCTGGACCCTTCAAAGAAACCTTACAAGCTAGGACGAACCAGTATATTAAACTACCCTGTTAAGACTGAAGGTAGTGATTGAGCATACTCCACAGAAAAGTAATTTTCAAAATGGCCAAAAAGGAACAAAACCTTCCCCAAATGTGTACATATATCCAAATACAGGACAGCAAAGCCTTACCAGTGTTTGATATTGGGCAACAAAATGCTCAAGTACAGCCTTTTATTAAAAAAAAAAAAAAGCACCAAAGACAATTACTAGATAACAACAACAAACATTAAATACAGTTGACAAATGACACTACATTTTAACAAGTTGCCTATTCATTCACTGAGTTTGTGCATTCTTTCAAAAAGATTAGTGTAAGAAATTATAACTTACAGCACTAGCCTGCCAAGTACCAAAAGAACATCTTCACATTCTGTAGTCAAGTAAGGTCGTGCATTAGCAAAGCTTTGGATGGAGATTCGATACACTTCCAAAAAAGGCAAAACATGTTCCGATGCACCCCGACTGCCAGCATACTGAAGCAGTGTCTGAGGGGAGAAAAAAGTCATTAAAAGTTACAATCAACTTTTATCTAAAAACACAAACATTAATATGCAATACCATACTGCTAAGTCAAAAATTTGGCAAGAAGTTCTGTTCTCCCCTTGCTCTGTACAACTTGTAGGAAGACAAACACATGTGTAAGACTGAAATCTATTACTTGCAAAAATGCAGGAGGGGAAAATAAAAGGCAAGAACCTCATGATCAAAGACAGTATTTCAGCTGCAGTATTTTAAAGATTACCCATGCAAACTTAAAGCCACTAAAGGATAAATAGGAAGCTCAAGTCATTAGTTGACCACAGCAATCCTACCTTCTACAGGCACAGAACTGAAGAAGCAACCTGAAGAATAGTTTGTTACAAAAGGAATAAAAATAGTTTTTAACTATGAGCAGAGGAATGAGAGTAGCAAAAACTTCCCCACCTTTTTCTTTTTAAAGCCACCCTATTATGCTATTTTGCTATAGCTTCCAAAGTAGGGCACTGAATTAAAGACAGCTTAGTGCTACCAGTAACTACCTTTGCAGGTAACAAGGGGAATACTTAGCTTATATTGTTACCAGCTACAACCCATCTCTTACCTACACCCTCCCTAGCCCAAAGAAACAATCTGTCCTATGCAGAATCGTTAGGACCAAGACTATATACTTTAAGTTCCAGGTGCCCAATACTATACCTCAACTCAAATTGCCGGAAGAGGATGGATGGTCAGGTCATACCAAGACCCTATTAAGTCATTTTAAGTCAAGCATGTGAAACAACCAACCAGCTGCTGAGGCTGAACAAACTTCTCTCTGCATCACATTATGCTTAGAAGGTAGAAACTAGTGAACAGACTCTAAAAGCAGATTACTAAAACTAAATGGAATTATTGGTCAGAAACAAAGGTTAACTTTCAACACAACAAGGAATAAGGAGCCAGCCACATGCTATTTTACAGCTCATGCAATATTTGTCAGTGACCTAACTGTACAGTACAAGGCCTAAGGCGGGGTGGGGAGGGGGAAACACGTTAAAAAACTGTAAAAATACAAATCAGTAAAACTCGGAACGACTTTGTAGGTTAGTCTCCTAGAATTCTGTAGGGGGTTATATTGTTGATAACTGAACTACAGTTACAGACACGCCAAAAGACAAACACAAACAGTTTTAAAGGGCAAGGGGGAGGGGAAAGAACAGAGATAGGCTGCAAAGCCACAGATTGGAAGTTTACAGGCACCATAGACTTAAACACAGCACAAAGATCATTAACAGAAGCTCTCAATGACCAGTAACTAAATAGAATTAGTACTTCCCTATAGCGGTTGTGTTAAGGATTTGACAGCATAATCTAAGTTACACATGACATTAGTAGCAATAAATTATGTTCAAAGGCTGTCAAGACATAATCCCTAGAGATATTCAAGTAATTGATGACTATCAGAAAGTCATCTACTTAGTACACCACAGCAGTCATTACAGTTACAGGGAAAACAGCAGCAGACGACCAAACATGCTAATGAATGCATTAAAAAAAAAATCCATTAACAACTCCATAAGCCAAATTTAATATTAAATTGCTTTAATAGACACTTATATTGCATACACAGATTAGAGAATAATCTCTTTTATGCATTAAACAAAGATTAAATATTAGAGCACTATACCCTTATGTGCAATCATGAGATCAAAGTCTTACAGTTAACATTAGCAACTTGTGAGCAGCCTTCTTCCCAAATACACAGACATTGAAGCCAAGATTGCTCAAGACAGACAAGAGGCAGGAGACAAGTAAGAGATTCATTTAGCATCTTATTAGCTTGAAGTTCAAATTAGGTTAGCTCTGAACTTTAACAACAAAATAACAAGCAAGCAGAACATGGTAACTATACTGCAGGAGTTAATTGCCTTTCTGTGACCTTATAAAACATAGAAATTTTAGTAATCCACTAATGGAAGTTCCCTGGAAGCCTACACATAAATTCTATAGTTTTAAATAGTCACTAGAAGACCATTAGCAGTTTTATAGTAGTTACTGCCTTCCAGTATAATTTTAGGATTTGAAGAGAATAGTTAAACATTTTAGGAGTGGTTAGTGCACATTCACTCTAGTTTATCCTATCTCTCCTCCTTTCAATTGCAATTACACCAAGGATACAAGATGCACCATCCACCTACAGCATAATCCAGAGACCTCACAGCTTCTCACATGCTGCACTGCTAGAATAGCAGCTTAACTACACTACTGAGGAAGTTACTGCCTGTTAAATACGTAACAAGTGATTTAAACATTTCCAGGTTGGCTGACTGGTTTTTATAGTTTCACGCATCTGTTCAGGAGAATAGGAAGATATAATTAAGGAAAACAAAAATGAAAACAAACAAAAAAGTGTTATCATCTCTTCCCAAAGGTATTCATTTGCAATTGACCTAGTCCTCAACTGCGTCAAATGTCAAGAATTTCAGTAAGGCAAGAGCCACTGCATATCTGCAGAAGAAGCACTTTGATGTATTTAGCTTGCTCTGTAAGCTCTGTTTTACTGATAACTGTTCTCCATATTTACAGTAGAGCTATCTCAAACACATACAAGCTGTTCATACCAGTTGGCTGGTTGCGTACATATTGAGCTCTTCTAACAGACATGTTTTCCTATAGCTGAATATGCAAAGCATCACACTTGTATATGTAAAGTTTCTGAGCCAGCCCACTGTTTGGGCTCAAAAGTTTTTGTGTTGACCTGAACACCAAACCTATGCCCTCCTCCTCCCTTCCAACCTTTTTTTTCTTTTTGTTTTTCTCTCTCCCCTCTCCAGTCTCTCCAGTGAAAACCTACTGGAAGCTAATATGTACTTAGCACTGCAGGCTCTAGAAAAGCATGCATCCCAGCAGTTCAGAACACAGACAGAAATTTAATCTTTTTCCTATACATTTATTGAAATTGCTAAGTTGACATCCAACCACTTCATATTTTCCACTGAATCTCAGAGTAATGTTAACCAAAATGATTAGAAATATCCCAACTGATGGCAAACCAGGATAAGTCTATTTTATTGTTATCTGTGCTACCCATCATGATATTATAAAATGAGACTCTCACTTCATATTAGCACAATGACCTCATCTATAACCTGTGAAAATAGTTTGGGTAAACATACCTCTACACATGAATTATCTCAACAGCTTCTAATAAGTGTTAGTTGCATATTTGTTTCAACACTCTTGATACAATAAACAAGAATGAAAATCATTTTAGCAAATCCTGAAACATGGGGAAAAAAAAGTAACAGACTATATGGGGTTCCATGAAAATATGGAGTCACCTTTCTTAAAAGGGTACATATGACTTGGGACATATGTAAAGACAGTGGCAGTATCTTGCAGTTTGAGAAGTAACAGCTCCAAACAAAACTGTTGTGTGGTTTGGTAAAATGACAAGTTGAGCAACCTCCTAACAGGGCAGTATGGCAAAGTACTGAACCTGTAAAGTGAAAGACCATGAGGAGAAATCACTTGCATATAATGCACCAGAAAGGCTGTTTGTCTAATTTAGCATCCAAATTTGCCACTCATCAAAAAGAGAATCATGTAAGTGTAAAGTAAGTATAACAGCTAACATCTGCTTATTCTGACTTGTAATTTGTAAAATGGTTTGTAAGCTTTTAGACCAGTCTCTTCAAATTCAATTTGGAAGGTTCCCTAATTCAGCAAGTAAGTGAAAATTATTTAAACTTAGAGCTCACAATAAATGGTGAGAAAGAAACAAATCTCATTAACAGAAATATTAAAAAAAAAAAATCTCCACCACTAAGACCTTAGTCTAGCTCAAGCACTTTTCTAAAAGTTAGTAGCCTAATTCAAAAATTTATGATTACTACCCCAAGCAGAGATTCAAACCAGATCCTATGAGCACCAAGAACACGCTTATCTAGTGACCTGGATTAACGGCACTCCCCCATAAACGGGAAATACCGTTTCCTCTGTGGCAGCCCTCACTGAAGCCTGGATGGGCAGCTTCAGACCGGAGGTAGGGAGGGAGCAGCGTGCTGGAGACCCCGCTCCCAAGCCCAGCGGCCCTAAGGAAATGCCCTGGGGCTCCATGGAAGCCACCCTCTCCCGTGGGACTCCCGAACGCTACCGGCTCCCGAACGCTACCGACCGCGCAGGCCCGAGGCCCTGCGAGGGCCGCAGAGCAGTAGGCGCGTCGGGGCCGGGCCCGGGCGACCTGCAGCCCGCCCGCGGGAACGGCCCGCGCCATCGCCCGA